>OX637532.1:68120181-68152681 GCA_951800035.1 Linnaemya tessellans
GACAACAATGTGTTAAATAAAAAAACTTAATAACATTTTGATTTAAATTTTATTTTTTCATTTTGACTTATAAATACTTTTCTTGTTATCCAATGGATTTCTGATTGTATAAAGGTGTAGAAAAATAAAATAGATTCGTATCAAACATACTTTATTTGTTGGTTTAGTTTTGTATGAGTTGCAAGCCTATGTTCTTGTTCTGTTGTTATTTTTGAAAATAGTTTGTAATTTACAAGTTGTGAATTCTCAGATGGTTTTCGGAAGTATATGCATAAGATAAGAGGTTTTTAACTTTTCAAAACTGTGGTTAAAGTCTACTGACGATTTGGTAAAGCACCAATGAAATGCATATAGACATTGCTTAACCACCAACAAATAAATTTCATTTATATATTAGTATTGTGACAACAATGTGTTAAATAAAAAAACTTAATATATATATTATATATATATATATATATATATATATATATATATATAATATATATATATATATATATAATATATATATATATATATATATATATAATATATGTATATATATATATATATATATATAATATATATATATATATATATATATATATATATATATATAATATATATAATATATATATATATATATATATATATATATATATATGTATATATATAATATATATATATATATATATATATATATATATATAGATATATATATATATATATATATATATATATATATATATATATATATATAGATATATATATATATATATATATATATATATATATAGATATATATATATATATATATATCGTCACCTTAAAGACCAAACAACCTATCAGCAGTTTTCAAAAGTTTACAGGAGAGAGAAAAAACGTTATAAAATTGGAACTATTTGCAATATTGAACCGAAAATTATATATTATGATTAAAATGAAACCAGAAGTATATATCGGTTGAGAAAGCTTTGTTTTTCTAAACACAGCTTATGATATGGCGCTTAGGTAATTTGGAATTGTAAAAACCTGAAACCAAACAACCTATCAGCAATACTAATTAGTATGAATAATTGGGCATTCCTTTGAACACATGATTATTATTTACATTAAATAATAATACTTATAGTTTCTCTTACTTGTTTAAACAAAAAGTGCTTAATGTTTGCTTAAATTACACTATGCAACAAAATTAAACTTTTATCATGATTTTTGATGATTTATTTTCCTCTTTATTTAGTACGTCACGGCCTTTTAAATAGAATTTTTTTAATTTTCCTAATGTTTTTGATTTTTAAATAAAATTATAGTTGGTTTTACAAAAAAATCTACTTTTTTATTTATTGCAATGTTAATAACTAAATAAAAAGTTAAATTAATTAAATTAAATAAAAAGAAAACATTTCATTAAATAAAGCTACCGCAAAAAATTATTCAAAAGGTATGTTATCATAAAAGTAATGGCAGTCTGCCGGAAGCAAGGTTTTTAAATCTTGTAAATGTTGCCATTTCTTTTTGGAGATTTTAACCTTTCAGAATGATTGATAGCGCTTTGTTTTGTTGTATAAAAAGAACGCTTTTGAATTTGAGCGTCGAGAATTTTCCACATAAGTCCTCTTTTTGGCGAAAACGTCAACAGTACTGGTTACGTACAGTTTTTTCTGGTCCCATGACATCTGCCAAAAACGTTGAAATATTTCTTCACGTAATTTTTCAGAAAAAATAGAACAATGTCGATTTGAAGCCTTTTCACAACATTTTGATGTGCACCCAGGTTTCATTTCTCTTGGCTTCCTGCAAACGATTTTGCCTTTTGAAAAACCTTCATATTCTTTACCGTTCATTACGATTTTTCTTTCTTTCTTCTTTTTTGTTGACTTTTTTAGGAACTTGCATATCTGCCTCAAGATTATTTTCATTTATGGAATACATTTTATTGTGTTTTAGCACTTTTTTATGTTCTTTTCACTTCTAATAATAAATAAAATGTAATAAAACACAAACAACAACAAATCAAAAGTAACTGTGTTTCAAAAAAAAAAAATTCAAGTAAATAATTACTCTGATTTCTTTAGCGTGAGTGCTGATAGGTTATTTGGTTTCAGAAAATTGTACACTTGCTGATAGGGTATTTGGTAATTTGGTAATAGCTTGGTTATTTCTAATATTAGAAGTTTAAAATTTTGCATACATATGCTTTATGATATAGGGAATAATATTAAATAAAAAACTAAATTTTGAAAATTTGCTGATAGGTTGTTTGGTCTTTAATGTGACGATATATATGTATATATATAATATATATATATACGTTGGCTGAAGTAGTAAAACACGAGATTATGAAGCGGAGGGTCCTGAGTTCGAGCCCGCACTGAGTCATGAAATATTGTGTTGAATTCTTCTAATCAGCATTATTGCATGGTTCTGTTAGTTGTTGCCAGCCTGTTTCAGTGAAGAAGGCATAGCACTGGTCACTGAACATAATTGGCAGCGACTGACACTATCATGTACTAAAAGCAGAGTAACAGCACCCACCATCGTCGGCCCTGTAGCAAAAATTAGCCGGCGAAGTAAAAGGTTGAAATAGCTACAAAAAAACTGTCTATCTTCTCATCTTTCCTAATCTGTCCCCTCAATACTATCCCCTCGTTTTCAGTTCCGGCGCAATGCATTGCATATATAGGGGTCATGCCCTGAGTGCTGGTCCAAGATAAAAAAAAAGAACCCATTTAAGTGCTCGCGCTCGAAAAAATATCTTAGGCATTGACGGTAACTTCATACGTTTCAGGATGTGATGTTAGAAAAGGGTCAAGCGTATTATGTTGGTGCCCTTCAACAAACGGAATATGTGTTCATTAACTAATTGCACAAGGTGATTGCGGCGAACAACTCAGCAAATTGGCACCCTGAGGTTGTGTGGCTCGAATGGCGAAGCCAAGATGTGTTATGAACATTGAAATCACCAGCAACAGCAATTTCACTACTCGGACAACTATCAAGAATCTTCGATATGGAGTCGGAAAGAGTATCAAAGCCATGTATGGTAGCATCTCTTTCCGCGTTTGGACTTCTATAAAGAAACCCGAAATGTAAAAAGTGTGTACCGACTTTAAATTTCACCCAAAGACAGTTAAATTCTGCGTCAGACATGCCTAATGGTTGGTGGCATCGGTACACAACTTCATTACGTACATATATAGCAAGGCCTCTATGAAGAATAAAAAGCGACAGGAGGTGATACCCGGGCAAATGAAAATCCTGTGGATCAGCATCCTGATGTACCTGGGTTTCACTTAAGGCGAAAATATCCGGCCGATGGAGACAAACGTAAACATATACAGAAAAGAAATTCGCTCTTAACCCACGTATGTTACAGAAGTCGATTCCAAACTTACCCGCCATGAGAAAAAAAAACCGAAATCCAAACTCTAGATTAGCGAATACGATGCAATAACAACAACTACAGTGACCATTCACTAGCCAGTGTTATGCCTTCGCTAGTGAATGATCCAGCCGCTATCAGTACACCGCACCAATAAAATAGTTTTTATTTTATTTATGGGAAGAGGGATGGGAGGTGCATAACACTGCAAAAACACAGGTCATAAAAGCCCTATTCTGGTCCATTTCCATTTTCCCATAGTGCCAACACTGGTATGGGGTGTCGTCACTGATGGTAGGGAATGCACTGATTATTGTTTGTTGCTTTTTCTTGTTTGGGTTATTGTTTGTGTATTTTATTATTGTAATGACTTGGATTTGTTTTTAGTTAAGGTATTTATTGCTTTTAAGTTTCAAATTGGTGCGCGAAATATGTTAAGAGTATTTCTTTAGATTAAAAAATTATCAACCTGTAAGGTTGAACACCAATTTATTTCTTAAATTATTTTGTTTTACAATTTTATTTTATAATATTTAATTGAAACTTAAGCTAAAAATTATTTAGTACAATTCTTGTGAAAAACAATTTAAGTTGACTTGTGCGGAAGTTGTGTTCATTGAACTTTCGCACAAGACAAAATATGGTTATTAAACAATATTTAGTTATTTATAATTTTATAAATATGCAATGTAAGAAATATGCAAGGTATCGTCTAGAGTATTGGCCCTTATGTTGTTGTTAGTGTATTGTTGGTAGTGTGTATATAACTCCTCCCTGCCCAGTTTGAAGCGTAGGGACAGAAGGAACTGAAGGGACTGTAGCTTCATCCAGGATTGCTTGCTTAGTTTTCAATGTGTATACTCTTCTCAGGATAAAAATGGTCACTCCAATGATAATTACCCATATAAAAGATTCAATTAAGTTCTGAAAATCTATCCCTGATGATATTGAAGTAATTTCGATTTGCTGGTTGAGATTGTGGTCTGATAGTTTATTTAAGGTAATTGTTTCCATTTCGGTTGAAGCGTAAATTTCTGAAGTTGACACTGGGGTAATATATACGTCGTCCCAGAATGTGTTGATGTTGTCACTATAACTTATGTTGTTTATATACACTTCACAGTGTTTGTAATGTACCACTCTTGTTCCCTTCAACGAGTGGTTATTGATTTTGCAAGTAGTCTCGATTTGTGTTTTAGGTATCTCTATGAATAGAATTAGATTAGGTTCTGGTTGCCAAATTGATTGTGTCTCGCCGATGCCGTTGATAACACAATTTGCATCTTGGTTCTTAAAAAGATGGCCAATACAACTAGAGTTCACGGTTGCTTCTTCATTTTTAAATTTTGAACAATAAAAGGTATTTTCTATTTTTGGACATTTTTCTGATAAATATATGATTTTAAATTCATTAAACATTAAGTAAGGTTCTGTTATAATAATAAAATTTTAATGATAAAATTTGTAGTGTTGGGTCAAGGTTGGGGATCTGAACATTAAAAATTATATTAGATTCATTGTAATAAGCTTGCAGCACAAGCAACTCGTATATATTTTCTATGGATTTAGTTTTAATAGATTCGTTTTCAAAATGTCTGCTAATCTTTTCTATTTCTTCTGGATGCAAAATTAGTTCAGGAATTATATTAAGTTTAGCTAAAATAATTGCTTCTGAGTTGTCATTAATATGACTTGTTAGTATGTCAATATTGTAGTTAATTTGATTAAGGTACGGTATTTCTCTAATTGAATTTTCTGTGCTCTTTACTATATAGTTAGTATGATTTGCATATATATATTTAGGAAAAGTTCAATAGTTTCTTGTACCTCATTTATATGATTACTTATGTTAGAAAACCTTTCAACCATATTTAAGTTAAATTTTGTGGTCCTTTGTCATAGTGCTCTGAAGCTTTATTTGGTTAGATTTGAGGTTTTCAATCTGGTTATTTATTTCTTGGGCGCCATACGCGTCCATATTTCCTGTGATAAATTTAATTGCGTGACCAACCCCATCAATTAAACCTCGTTTACTTCGTTTAGTCATTAAGCTACTTAATTTTAGTTTTAATTCTCTAAGTTTTATCTTGGTGGTGTCAGTGTAAATTTTCGTTAAGCTATTTCTTTCGAAGATTTTAAGAGTGTTGTTGATGTTGCCGATGTTTTCCCTATATCTGTCCAGGTTGATAATGTGAATAAGATTGCTGTAGCTTGTCACTTGTCTTGCTGGTCCGAGATCTATTGGTAAGATACATTTGTTACTGGTTAGCTCTCGAATCTCAATATATTGTGCCGTAATTAGAGCGGCCCTAAAAAGAAAAGGTTTTTCGTTTATTTTTAATACGAGATTGTATGTATTTTCTGATTGCTAGTAGTAGTAATTGTGTGTAAATTATCATCCTTTACTTTATATTTAGAAAATCTCGAACTAATTTTGTTGCGTCTGCAGTTTTTTCTTTATACTGTTTCATTATTTTGCCTAGATTCAGGATCTTCTCTAAATTTATTTAATTTGTTTGTACGGTTAAGATCGGATAACTCTAATTTTGTTTTGATTTTGGGATATAATGTTTCCTGGAATTCATTAAGTTTTCTCAAATATTCGTGTTCATTATTGCATTTCAAATCCCTGTCGAATTTGGAAGAGCTCGAAAGGTGTTAATTTAGTGGTGGTATGCACGGAGTTATTGTATGTTAATACAACCTCTGTAATCAATTCTTCATGATCAACATCTAATCTGCGGGTTTTTTTCTCTTCAAGAATTAGTCTATAAATTTCAGTGAATGTCGAATGGAGTCTCTCAACAGGTGAGTTACTACTAGTTTGTTGAAATGAAGTATAGTGCAACTCAATATCATATTGTCTACAAAATTCCTTGAAAATATTACTCGAAAATTCCGATCCTTGGTCACATACAATTTTTTTAGGGATTCCGTATGAACTCAGGAATGATTTAAGTGATTTGAGTACTGTTATACTACTCCGGTTCTCAAGCAAGTTGGCCGCTGCGAATTTTGAAAATTTATCAATAATAATTGTTAGATTTTGTTTATTGTTTATCGTATATATGTCAATGTGAAGAATGTCTAGTGGCATAGAAGGTGTTTCAGGGAGACGAAATTTTATCTTGTGAGGTTGTTTGTCGTATTTTAGACTTTGACACCGATCACAATTATTGATAGTTTTAGTAATTAATTCTTTCATATATGGAAAATAATATTTGCTTTTCAGATGTTCGTAACACTCAACAATTCCGCGGTGGTTACTATTTTCGTGGTATTCCTTTATAAATTTTTCCTGATCATCGTTTTGCCTAATATCCTCCAGAATTTCTGTGCACCTTAATAATGTGATCAGTTTACTGTGTGAAAAATATTTTGAATAAATTTCTTGTACTATTTTAAATATGTCATCATCAGTATATATTACTGTTAGCCTGTTTGGTGGGAAAAATTGTTTGAAGATATCTGTCATTATTTGTTCACTAAAATTATGTCGCCTAATTATTCGTCTCTGTCTGTTTCTGAAAATAGTTTCTAAGGTCATGTGACTTCCTAGTTCTGTTTTCTCAAGAACCACTTGCAATTTAAATTCATTGAGTGGTCTCTCGGATATGGGGATGACATCGTCGAGGTTCTCGTCAGAGGAATGTATTGTGGTGCCCTGTGTGCCTTGGTTTGAAGCAATATCGTTAGTGTTAATATCCATGTGATTTACGTCGACTTTTACTCTACTAAGGGCGTCGGCGTTTGTGTTTTGCGCACCTCTTTTATAGTGAATCTCATAGTCGAATTCCTCGAGCTTAAGTCTCCATCTAACCAATTTAGTGTTCGGGTCCTTAAGACTCTTTATCCACGTTAAAGGACGATGATCGGTAACAATTTTAAATTTTCGACCGTACAAGTATGGTCTAAAATATTTTGTGGCCCATACTATTGCCAGCAACTCCTTCTCAATTGTAGAGTAGTTGATTTCTAAATCGCACAGCGTGGGACTGGCATAGCATTTCGGCTTATCACTGCCAATTGCTCCTTGTGATAATATCGCGCTTATAGCAAATTCACTGGCATCTGTAGTAAGTATGAATGGTTTACTAAAGTCAGGATACTGCAGGATTGGGTCATTAGATAATAAGTTTCAAAAGCATTCATATAATTCTGGTTGAAATCTATTTTGCTATCCTTCTTGAGGCACATTGTCAGAGGTTTTACAATCTTCGCGAAGTCTTTGATAAACTTCCGGTAGTACCCGACCAACCCCAGAAAGGATTTAATTTCTTTTGATGTTTTCGGAATTGGAAAATTTTTTATTGCATTTAATTTCGCAGGATTTGGTTTGATGCCATCCGTTGAAACAATATGTCCTAGGAATGAGATTTCCTTTCTCAAAAATTCTGACTTGTCCATCTGTATTTTGAAATTAGCCATCTTCAATCTTTCAAAAACCTGCCTTAAGTTGTGGATGTGCTCGTCTAATGACGTAGAAAATATAATAATGTCGTCGAGATAGACAAGGCAGATTTTACCTACAAGGTCTCTCAAGGCACCCTCTGGAAGGTAGAGGGTGTGTTTTTAAGACCGAAGGGCATCCTTACATATTCATAGTGCCCTGCCTCGACTGCAAACGCAGTTTTTTGGGTATCCTTTGGGTCCATTTCGATCTGGTGGAACCCGCTGGCGAGATCCAGAGTCGAAAAGTAAATACATTTCCCCAGATTATCCAGAATATCTGAAATATTCGGTAGTGGGTATCTGTCTGACACTGTCTTCTCGTTTAATTTCCTGTAGTCAATGACAAGCCGCCATTTTTGTTTCCCACTGGCGTCTTGTTTCTTAGGGACTACCCTAACAGGAGAGCTCCAAGGTGAATATGATGGTTTAATTATGCCTTGTTCTAACATATGCGCTATTTGTTTACTAACTTCTTCCTTATGAATATAAGGATAGCGATATGACTTTGTGTAGATTGGGATATCATCTATTGTTTGTACGGTGTGTTTAATTTGATTTGTAAACGTAAGATTCTGGTTATCTTTATAAAATACTGAGTTATAGTGATGACAAAGTTTGAGGAGAAGTTTCTTCTCTTCCGTGTTTAAATGGTCTGTCCTAAACAAAGGTTTTGTATTTTCTTCCTTATAATTCCTTAGAATACATACACTGGGTTAATACAACTGAGTTCTACATAATTTATGGAATTATAAGGTTCTACTTTTAGAGGTTGTTCGAGATGTAGTATTTGATCGTAGCTTGACTTATTTACTACTTCCATATTACTTTGCCAATTATTTGCATTGCAAATACCTTCAGAAATCTCAATTTCCTTCGAGATATTTGTTTGTCTAATAAAGATCTCATCCTTTTCTACGTCAACAGGGAGTTTCAAAATTATTTTAGAGTTAGCTGGTATTATGTATTTGTGCGATGTTGTGGTAGGTTTCATTTGTAAGGGAATAGTGCTTTTTGGAGTAATCAGGACATTATTTTGTAAGTCGATGTTCGCTTTAAGTTTTTGTAATAAATCTACTCCTAGAAGCCCGTCAAAATAGTTATTAAATTTAAAAATTAAGAATTCTAAATGACCGCCTTCTCTGAATTCTATAAATGTTGGTAAATTAGTTTTTGTGTTCAGGGTGTATTTGTTGGATATGGTCGTAATGGTGACAGGTTGGCAATTTATTTGGTTTTCTAATGGTATGAATTCGGGGTTTGATAAATGATGAGGAAGCTCCTGAATCTATTAAGAATCCTAAGGGGCGACCGAATGGAGATGATATTAATATAAATGGTAATTTAGTTCCATTTTTGTTTATGTCTATGTATCCCGTGGGATTTTCGACTTGAAAATTTCCAGTATCATCTATGTTGGCCAAGTCTTGGTCGGAATGTATGACGTTTTGACAGTTTGTGTTAGGATTTATTTGGGGCTGAAAGTTTCGTCTGGTCGTACCTATTCTATTGAATGGAATATTGCTTGGATCCTCGTGACTTGTATAATTTCCTAGAGTCTGATCAAAATTATGGAAATTCTAATTCATTCGGGGTTGAAAATTTTGCCTAGTTATACCTGTTCTGTTGTATGAATAAGGTGTATTTTGTCTAAAGTTGGTTTGTGCCGTATTATTGTCAGCTACATCCGTTTTTAAGGGCATTATAGCATTCCTGTGATTGTTATTTGCAAAATTATTATTGTTACCAAAACAGCGATTTGTGTTATCTCGGGGATTTTGAAATTGCCTTTGTCCTAAATGGAATTGTCCATAATGTGGTCTCTGGTGTTTATTTTGTGGTAATCATTTCTATAGTATTATACTGTTTCCTGCGGGTAAGATTTTGGTTGGTATGGCTTGTATGGTCTCTGGGTTTGCTTAGCGGAAGTAATGCTCTGCTCTTTTATGCAGTAAGCAAGAGCTGTTGGAAAGGTTTCAGGACGCATAGCGCGAATTGTTGCACCCAAAGGATCTTCAAGTCCGCCTAAAAATGCGTTTAAGCACATTTCCAAAAATAAATCTTTTTTTGAGTTAATTACTTTTTAATCTCTTTCGTTGATGAGGACATTATTTAAAAGTAGCTTGAATTTATATTATATCTGCGTGAAACTGTTCGAGAGTACGATCAGTTTGTCGGATGTTATAGAGATCTTTGATTAGTGTCGTTTCAGTCCTTTTATCTGCAAAAGCGGATATCAAATTGTTTTTAACTTCATTCCAGTCCAATTGTGTCAAGTATGTGTTCAGAAGCTCGTTTGCTGATCCTATGATTTTATTCCTAATAGCCCTAAGTAATATTTGTCCGTAAGGTGTCTGCTCCGTACCTTTTAGAAATAAAAGAATTTCTTCTACATTCGTAATGAAATCATACAAAAGACGAGGATTCCCGTTGAAGCTTGGGAGATCCTTAATAACGTCCGGTATTCTCAATGAATTAAAAATATCCTGCATGTTAGGTAAATTTTGATGGTGATTCTGTGGTGCTGTATTAGAAGAGGGTTGGTTTAGTAATAAATCTTGGTTTTGCATTTCTTCAGTTATACTAGGTAAACTTGAATAGTGTTTTTCTGAGGATTGTGTTTTAGTTATAGTTTCAAGGCTTTTTGACTTTTTTTATTTTGTAGGCTAGATAAGACTGCAGTTTTTGCCTTGATGATTTATATATATATATATATATATATATATATATATATATTTATATATATATTTATATATATATATATATATATATATATATATTTATATATATATATATATATATATATATATATATATTTATATATATATATATATATATATATATGTATATATATACATATATATATATATATATATATATATATATATATATATATATATATATATATATATATATTAGGGTTGGGATAGTGCGCAACTTTTTGATTTCGATGCGCTAGAACTCCTAGTTTTGTGGGTTTTGGCAAAAAAATGCTTGAGCCAAAAAATTAGGAGGGTGGGATGGGGGTAAATGGCTCCTCATCGGGGTCAAAAGTAGGAGAAAACGTGTTAAAATCCACTAAAAACTCAATAACTATCGCTGGGTTGCTCTTAGTGGGGTAAAATGTAAGATGGACTCCTACTAATATTTCCAGCCCTACATTTTTTCTAAACATACCTACCCTTTATCTGCCCTGCTTAAGGGTGTTCCCATACAAAGTGTTATTTTTTTTTTAAATTAGCCATACCGCCCTAACTAGCTCCAGAGTGCTCCTAGAGGGGTCAAACATATGACCGACTCATAATATTTTTGTCAGCCCAACAATCTTTCAGAACATACCTAGCGTCCATCTTCAGTCAGTAGGGTGGCTCCCATACAAAAATTTTAATTAAAAAAATTATTTGAATTATAAAAACATATTTTGTTATTGAATAATGTTAATTATTATAAAAATTAAATTAAATCTTTTTTATTATGGGAAGGATACTTTTTCCTATTTTCAGAGACAACTTGAAGCAAAAAAATTTTTTCTTTCTCGTTGCGGCACAATATGTTGTTGTATTCTTCTATTAACCTTACTCCTCTTTCGGCAGCGTCATTAACAACATGTAATTTACGCAATATTTCTGTGGCTTGCTGGTAATCTTTGCGTTCTTCCCAGTTTTCTGGGTCAGTGGCTATAAAGTCCAATGACAATCCGAAGCGCACGAAAAATTTGGCTGTTTCAGGTGTTACGTATTGGCTTAAATCATTATTAATCATTTGTTCATTTTGTTGTGTAGACTGCACGCTAATTCTTTTCACACCTTTGTAACCAAAAATATGTGCTGGACGATCTTGATTGACACTGCTGACCCAATGGTCCACGTTGCTATCGTACTCTTCTTCCAAGGCATCATCCACATCGTCTTCTTCCTCGCTGTCTTCGTGTTTCTTATATTTTTCATTCTCAAATGCACGAATTGCGTTCGCCATTTTACGTTTGGTGTTGAAGGAGACATATCTGTCAAATAATGCGAGAGAAATAGCTTCTCCGCTGAGGTACCAAAGATGTCCAGAGAATCTTTTCCACAACCTTTGCGACACATCCTCATCAATCAAGGCATAATCAGCAATCGCTTTCAAAAAATTAAAGTCATTATTTGGAGCTTCGATTGCCCTTGTGGCGTTAAACCAAGCTTTCACGTAAAGTGTTACAATGAAAATGCTAACATCGCGAATTCCACTTAGTTCTTCCTTATTCAGTTCGAAATATTTTCGGAATAAAAATATTTTTAAGCAGTATATGACTTTCGCCATCCATCGGGCATGGCTAATGGCTCCTGGTGGTCTAAAGCGATAGTTTGGAGTATTTTCACCAAGAAACAATAAAATGATTTCAAGAAACTCTTTATAGTCGTCTCTAGGTTGCTTTTCCTTCAGTTGCGCTAAGCAAAACGACTTGATCTCTAATTGAACTTCAATTGGTACTTTCTCTGAAACCTTGCTATCTTCTATGCCAGAACTAAAAGGTTTATCTTTAATTTGGTGCCATTGCCCTTTGAAACGAGCGAAAATGGGCACTCCTGGCCCGGACATTTTACCGAATTTAGCTTCAAAAACTTCTTTTAATTGCAGTTCATAAATGTGATGTCTACACGGTAGATAGAAAAGATCTCTTTCTAGAAGTTGCTCCAGCAAGAGTGCTGCACCTTGAAATTGGCCAGTATTTGTTGACGTGGTATCGAATGAAATAGCTTGAACACGGTCAATGATTTTCCACTCAAGCAAAAGTTCATAAATGGCATCCGCAATACGTTTTCCTTTCCCTTTACCCGACGGTATCTTTGGCACGCCCAGGAGCTGCTCCTTTCCATCATATGTGACGATAACAGGAAGTCGATCAACTTTTTTATCGCTGCCTTGCAAGTCTGGTAACATTTTGCCATCCCAGTGCACATTGAAAAATTGTGTTTCAGTCAACTGAAAAAGTACTCGTGCTGCATTGTTCAGAAATATAATTTTCATTTCATATAGCTTACCTTTGGGTTTTCCTTTAACAATTCTGTAATCTGCTGACGGTTTTTTGTGCGGGCTTGTCGGAGTGACTTCCGATTGATTATATATAGCCTCGGATCAAGTTGAAAAGCTCGTGCTGCAGCAATCAATATACGAACCGCTGCTATATCTGTTGTTTTACATCGGTCGAAAACAGACACAAGATCCGGAGTAATGCAAATTCCCGACAAATTCAGCCTCCTTTTTTCTTTGCGTTTCACCGCCTCTTAACGTATTCTTTTGTATTGCTAACCATTCAGCGACTAAAGAATTTACCTTTTTTTTCACATCGCCCCTGTGTTTCGTTGGAATAAACGCTTGACGCCAAAAAAATCATGACAGAGTCAGTTACCAAATATGCACTTTCGTCAGCAGTTATTTTACGCTGTCCAGTGCCATAAAAATAGAGTCTAAGCACTTGTTGTTTAGACGGCAACTTTGTCCCCGTTATATTCGAGCATGGTTGTCCAATCAAAAAGAGTTCGGTATGAGATCTCAAACTGCTCGCAATTTCCATTGATGTTGATGCCATATTTGCTCTTAAAATTTATAAGTATTATAGGAATACAATTGTATCATATACACATGTTTATTTAATAATTACTTACCTTGTTCACTTGTTAATGTAAAGAATGTAAATTTTTTTCACTACGTAAAAGTGTGACTTTCCTTTTCAAAACTCATTTAGAAGTGGCTTAATATGTATAACAATAAAATAAGATAAATCAAAGCGAACAATTTGTAAATCCCCTAATTCATATCAAAAGAAAATTGTGCTACCACATGCTAAGGCTTTAAAGTAAATCAAGTTATAAACTTTATGCAAAGTATGTGGCAGCGCTTGTATTTATATGCATGTGTGTATGCAATAACTAAAAATTCATATAAATATAACGTTAATTTTGTGTCAATGACGCTAAATAAAAAAAAAACGATTAAAATTAATTATCATAATAATAAGCATTATTCAATAACAAAATATGTTTTAATAATTCATATAATTTTTTTTAATTAAAATTTTTGTATGGGAGCCACCCTACTGACTGAAGATGGACGCTAGGTATGTTCTGAAAGATTGTTGGGCTGACAAAAATATTATGAGTCGGTCATATATTTGACCCCTCTAGGAGCACTCTGGAGCTAGTTAGGGCGGTATGGCTAATTTAAAAAAAAAAATAACACTTTGTATGGGAACACCCTTAAGGAGGGCAGATAAAGGGTAGGTATGTTTAGAAAAAATGTAGGGCTGGAAATATTAGTAGGAGTCCATCTTACATTTTACCCCACTAAGAGCAACCCAGCGATAGTTATTGAGTTTTTCGTGGATTTTACCACGTTTTCTCCTACTTTTGACCCCGATGAGGAGCCATTTACCCCCATCCCACCTTCCTAATTTTTTGGCTCAAGCATTTTTTTGCCAAACCCCACAAAACTAGGGGTTCTAGCGTATCCAAATCTTGTTACTAAAGATTTCCATATAATACTATTCCAACCCTAATATATATATATGTATATATATATATATATATATATATATATATATATATGTATATATATATATATATATATATATATATATATATATGTATGTATATATATATATATATATATATATATATATATATGTATATATATATATATATATATATATATATGTATATATATATATATATATATATATATATATATATGTATGTATGTATGTATATATATATATATATATATGTACATATATATATATGTATATATATATATATATATATATATATATATGTATATATATATATATATATGTATATATATATATATATATATATATATATATATATGTATATATATATATATATATGTATATATATATATATATATATATATGTATATATATATATATATATATATATATATATATATATATATATGTATATATATATATATATATATATATATATATGTATATATATATATATATGTATATATATATATATATATATATATATATATATATGTATATATATATATATATATATATATATATATATATGTATATATATATATATATATATATATATATATGTATATATATATATATATATATATATATATATATATATATATGTATATATATATATATATATATATATATATATATATATATTGTTTTATTCTTTGTTTCTTTAGAATAGCTTTTGGTTTTTTTTAAATGTCACTTGTAATTCGGTAGTCACTTTTTGTTTTGTTAAATTTCACTTGTAATTTTTGTAGTCACTTTTAATGTTGGTTTCTTCTAATAGTCATTTAAAAGGTCACTCCCGAATCGATACCGCAACTACCCGTTTCGACTGCGCCAAATATATTAAGAGTATTTCTTTAGATTAAAAAAATATCAACCTGTAAGGTTGAACACCAATTTATTTCTCAAATTATTTTGTTTTATAATTTTATTTTATAATATTTAATTGAAACTTAAGTTAAATATTATTTAGTACAATTCTTGTGAAACACAATTTAGGTTGACTTGTGCGGAAGTTGTGTTCATTGATCTTTCGCACAAGACAAAATATGGTTATTAAACAATATTTAATTATTTATAATTTTATAAATATGCAATGCAAAAAATATGCAAGGTAGCGTCTAGAGTATTGGCCCTTATGTTGTTGTTAGTGTGTATATAACTCGCTCGTATTTAATATCTAAAATTCTATTTATTTATTTTTCTTTGGGTGGTGTAAGTATTATGGAGTCAGGGGATCTTGATGTTCTGGGCATGAAAGTGCAGTGTGATGTCAGATGGACGGAACATGTCTTTCAGGTCGCAAAAGAAGCATTCAAGTGCCTTGGCTTATTAAGACGGTGCAAGAGATGCTTCACCGCTTCTGATCTTCTTAATATTTACACCACTTATATCCGACCGAAGATGGAATACAACTCTCATGTTTGGACCGGTGCTTCAAAGTCTATTTTGAAGTTACTCGACCGCGTACAGGAGAGGGCGATGAAACTCATCGGAGACAGTAGGCTAGCCAACTCTATAGACTCTCTCGAGCATCGTCGCAATGTGGGGTGCGTATCGTTGTTCTATCGTTACTACAATGGCAGGTGCTCTGGTGAAATTAGGGAATTTGTTCCTGAAACCCATTCTTTCTTACACTCAACGCGTTTTTCATCAAGAGCGAGTTAACGCGTAACATTCCCAACAGACATTAATAAATAAACACAGACAGACCATAAAGCATAAGATAACACAGTAAAGGGTAAACTACGGTTTTCCCTATCGTAAACATTTATCCAAAATAATATCTAAGAACAAAATCGAACAAAGAGATTTTGAATACAAAGATCCTCATAAAACCTAATTCATAGACATAAGTAATTAAAAACTGTCTAGACATAATTATACATACATATTTGAAACAAAGACACACTTTGTATAAATAGTAAGATATACCTTGTAATTCAGTCTTAAGAATATATTTGAATAAAGAACAGTACTTCTTGCGCTACAAAAATATATTTTTTTCCTCATTTTCTAAAAAAGGAAATTAACTGGGGGCTCAACCGGGATCCTTGTAAAAAATAAACAGGGATTCTCAAGCCAACTAAGAGTTCATCACTACAACGCAATATACTGGAAACAACGCTATACTACATACAAGGTAATAGTAAATCCGGTGATAAAATAGTGAAGTGTACAAAAAAGAACATCCAATAGTAAAAGGACGAGCTACAAACAGCTACACACCAAATAGCACCACGGATCCTGAAAAAGCGGAATTAATTCATTAGGATATATTAGAACAATTAGTTCGCGACATCCTGTACAATTTAAATAAATTGATTTAAAGAACGAGCAGGACATTACAAAAAAGGTCCACGAATTCAACCAAAACTGGAAAAAACTAAGAACAAAAGACAAAAGATTTTCGACGCAACTAGAAGATTCACGTCAGAAAAAAACAAAAAGATGTCAATACAGGACTTAGCAGCCAAGCACAAATAGCTTCATTGGTAGCAGCTCAAGCAGAAGCCAAAAGGACAATAACTGCATTAACAAACAGGATTCAACATTGAACCAACTGTTCAACTCACAGCATGTTCCAGCGGAATAACCACAGAATCACAGATTAATTTAGAGGTATTCAAGATTCTAGCCATTTTCGATGGTGACAAAAAGAAATATAGAGCATGAAGAAATCGGCAGCATGGACTCACATGGAAACAATAAAGGGGTTTCAAAATACACCAACGTACTACATAGCATTGGCCATATTTCGAGGAAAAATTCGAGGAGCAGCAGCAGACATTTTAATAAATCACAACACAATTTTTAATTTTTATTCTATAATAAATCATTTAGATTATACATACGCTGACCAACGTCCAATGTGCGTACTCCTAGAAGAAATGAAAAGGATCTCTCAAGGAAAAAAGGAATTAGCTGAGTATCATTCAGCAATGAACGAAGCACTTAACCTCATACTTTCAAAAATAGAGATGGAAAAAGGGGACGAAACAATGAAATCGTTCGCAAATCAAGAGGCGGTTCGAGCATTCATAACAGGTTTGAATTCCAAATACACGATTGACACTCTCTACGCACAAAATCCAAGAGACCTAGAGACAGCATATGCTATAGCCAGCACCATATACCATGACGACAAACATCTACAGTTTGATTCACTAGGTTATCGACCACATCCAAAGAGTCACCAACATAATCAACAAGGAACGTCACACTTTGAAAAGAATCGTTATCAACCGAATGTACAGTACCGGAATGTAAAGTCAACACCCAATTATCAAACGACAAGCCAACCGATGGAAGTAGATACTACAGATAGAAACGTACGTCAACCCACTCAATTCCAACGTAACAATGATCAACAAAGAGGCAACAATCCTTTTCGCCAACAACCTTTTAAACGAGAATACAACGGTTCCAACAACCACTTCATTCTACACAAGCAACAACGAATCAACAACACAGTAGAAGAAAATGACATCACCTCAATACAAGGCGAATACGATGAAAAAGATTACTACAAAACAGCTTTTTTAGACTAAGAGATGGTCTACCACATTTACAAAAAAAGACAGGAAAACAGGTAAGACCATCAATATACTAATAGATTGTGGAGCTACTAATAATTATATAGACTCCAGGTGTAAAATAGGATATAGTGTTAAATTAGAAAATCTAATTAAAGTAAAAACGTTGCATGGATATTCATATGTGAAAAGTAAAAAATCTATACATTTATTTAATTATGACTTCATATTCTTCGAGATTGATTCACTAAGTAGTTCTGACATGATTCTAGGGATGCAAGGATTGAAAGAAATAGGTGCAACAATAGATTTAGTAAATAATGAAATGAAATATAGGGATAAAGAAAGAACCCACACGATAAACTATACCATTAATAATGAAAAATATAGAAATCAAATAGAAGAAATTATGAATAAGAATAATTTCGTTAACGAAAAATTACCCTATACAACAGCTATAGAAGGCACTATTAGAACAAAGTCGCAGGAACCTATATGGACTAAACAGTATCCATATCCATATTCTGATAACGAGTTTATCAACAAGGAAATTCAGGACCTTTTACATAATGAAATAATTCAGCCAAGTAAAAGCCCCTACAGTGGCCATATGGACAGTCGCAAAAAAAAGCAACGATGACAAAGGTAGACCAAAAAGGCGCATGGTTGTAGATTTTCAAAAATTAAACTCCCAGACTATTACTGATAGATATCCGATACCTGACGTTAATATGACAATTCAGAATTTAGGGAAAGCTAAGTTATTTACAACTTTAGATTTGGAATCAGGATTTCATCAAATTAGATTAAAGAAAGAAGATCGTGAGATAACAGCCTTTTCGATAAACGGCGCTAAGTACGAATTTTTACGGATGCCATTTGGATTAAAGAATGCACCCTCCATCTTTCAACGAAGCGTAGACGACATCCTCAGGCCATATATTGGGAAATTTGCTTATGTCTACATAGATGATGTTCTCATATACTCTTCCTCAGAAGAAGAACATATAGAACACATCAATACAATAGTAGATGCATTACGAAAAGCCAATATGAAAATTTCTAATGAAAAATATCACTTCTTTAAGAGGAAATTGAATACTTAGGACTTGTAATAAAACATGACGGCATCACCGTAGATCCTACGAAGATACAGACAATAAAAAATTTTCCACATTAAAGGAACTCAGATCATTTCTAGGTTTAGCAAGTTATTATAGAAAATTCATAAAAGATTTTGCTAAAATTACAAAACTATTAACCACATTTTTAAGAGGAGAAAATGGAGGTATTTCAAAGAACGAAAGTGCAAAGATTAACATAACTTTGGATGAAAATGGTTTAGACGCATTAAATAAAATAAAAAATTAGCTGGAAGCACAAGTTCAATTGTTCCAACCAGACTTTAATAAACCGTTTGAATTAACTACAGACGCAAGTAATTTTGCAATAGGGGCAGTTCTTTCACACGAAAAAAAACCAATATCGTTTATATCTAGAACACTAAATGAGACTGAACAGAATTATTCGACTAACGAGAAAGAATTATTAGCCATAGTATGGGCATTGCAAAAACTTAGGAATTACCTTTATGGCATAGCAGACTTAACCATTTACATTGACCACCAATCATTAATATTTTCGGTATCAGAAAAGAATCCAAACACCAAACTAAAAAGATGGGAAAACTTCATAGAAGAATATGGAGCGAAAATCCTGTACAAACCAGACATCAAAATATTGTAGCTGACGCTTTATCCAGACAGCAACAAATAAATTCAAGCATAGAGGAATCTCAGCACTCTGCTCAAAGATCGCCAATGGAAGAATTGAAGCGAAGTGAGAAACCGTTGAATCACGTCACCAGACATACAATAAAATTTTCAACTAACGAGAAACTGATAGAAAATATGAAACTAATACTAAAACCAAAGGTTTTAAATGGTTTACTCTCAGACGCTGAGACAATTTATAAAATAAAAAATACACTAACAACTACATTTCCTACGGTCAAATTCATACATGCAAACGATTTAGTAGAAGACATAATTGATAAAGAAGAACAATTAAAGATAGTCAAACAAACCCATGAGAGAGCTCATAGAAATGTACAAAATAATATACTAGAATTAGAAAGAAAATACTTATGGCCAGAGATTAGAAAGAACGCTACGGAACTAACAAATAAACGCGATTAATGTCCAATATTTAAATACGATCGCAAACCTAATAGAGTACCAATGAAAGAATCACCAATACCAACAGAAGCAGGAAAAAACATACACATGGACGTATTTCACTTTTGTGGAGAACTTTATATCTCTACTCTCGACAAATACTCAAAATATTTACATATGAGACATATACCAACACGAAAAGATATGTATAAAAACATTGATGAAATACTCTCTTTAACATACCCAAACGCAGTTTGTAATAACAGATAACGAACCTGGCTTTAATGGAATCTTGCAAATCAAATATATGAAAGACTACATATAAAAAATGTTGTTTCATCACCATTCCATTCAACAACAAACGGTCAAGTTGAACGTGTGCACAGCAGTATTATTGAACTAGTAAATTTAATTTCAAAAAATCCGCAAAGAACTAATTTATTTGAGGCTATACGCCAGTACAATAAAACTATTAATTCGGTTACAAAAGAGAAACCCGAGGACGTGTTCTTTTCAGCGAAGGGGTATCCTCACATATATGAACTAATAAAAAAAGTTCAAGAAAAAACAATGGAATACCACAATAAGGGACGTAAACAAGTCGACTTCAATAAAGGAGACATAATATACTCAAATACACACAGACGAAAGAAAGAAGTAGCAAAGTTTGCAAAGCATATTGTAGAAACAGACAACGGTAATACGGTAACTACAAATAAAAAACGAGTCATACATAATATACTTTCAGTGAATATGAATATCTATACCACGTAATTAATTTAACCAAAATTTTACAACCATATGAAAACATTGTGAAAAATATATATAACATAGAAAATAATCTAGAATCACAAATATTAATCAACAGAATTGAAATATTAAAAAATCAACTAACAAGTGAAAGAAATAAAAGATCCCTAAATTTTTTAGGCTCTGCTTTGAAATTTATAACTGGAACACCATCATGAAGACGAAATAGAAATTAAAACTAGAATAAACTAATTAATTGAAAATAATAAAAAACAGAAAATAATAAATTCTCAGTATGAAAAAATTATGAATAAATTAAAAATTTTAAAAATAAACGAAGAATTTATGTTGAATGAAGTCTATATGGAACTCTTAACTTTAACCAACACAATAAACTTTGCAAAAAATAATAACTTTTATTCAGGCCCTTTAGACTTGCAAGAAATAAAAGAAATCTTATATAATAAAAAAATTCAATTACCTATAATAAATATATTAGAATACCCTGACATTCATATATGTAAACTTAATCAAACTATATTGTTCTATTTTTTCAGCCTTTGATTATTTTATTTTATTTTAATTTATATTGAGCTTGAGGCTTATTTTTATAAAAATTATTTATTTTATATTTAATTTAATATTTCGATATCCTCTGGATATCTTCTTCAGGATAAAATTATTAATAATAATTTAACAACAAAATTTTTTTTTATAAATTATATAAACTTAAATATTTTTGTTGTTTTTTGTTTTTATATAAAAAATTGAAAATGAATGAAAAATTTTTTCATACATTTCAAAATTGAAACTTTTTTTTTTTCTTTCCTGTCTACATTATGAAAAAATGATAAGCCAGCAGAATGTAATATTAAACTCGAAAATAATGCTAACCTTGAAGACTTAGGCAACGGAAATGTATTCATTGATAACGAACACGTAATCCTTGGTCAAACAGACAGCGGACCACATTTGGTACAGTTCGAAAAAAACATAACCATTGACTCAGTCAGATACATAAATTTGAAACAAAACATACTGGAAATCATACATAGACGACATAATGAAGAACTAACAATTTTGGATATACTGTACTCAGATACACCACACAAATTTTCAAACATACAAGAAATTTATTATTCCTTTAGAGGAACATCCAGTAATGACCACACTATACATGATTTTGATACTCGCAATAATTTACTCTTTGGTACACATCTGCAAATGCTACAGAGCACAACAAAGGAGAAAGATACAAGAATTATATAACAGACATTACGAGGCAGAATTACTTAGACTTCAGACTCAGGCATAAAAACGAGGACGTTTTCTTTTCGACACAGGGGAGAGTTAACGCGTAACATTCCCAACAGACATTAATAAATAAACACAGACAGACCATAAAACATAAGATAACACAGTAAAGGGTAAACTACGGTTTTCCCTATCATAAACATTTTTCCAAAATAATATCTAAGAACAAAATCGAACAAAGAGATTTTGAGTATAAAGATCCTCATAAAACCTAATTCATAGACATATAATATATTTTTTTACTCATTTTCTAAAAAAGGAAATTAACTAGCGCATGCGTTTGTGGTCGATATTCCAGCTAATCGCACTACGCATTACAGAGAAAATTCGTTTTTTGGCCGAACAGTCCGTATGTGGAACGTCTTCCCCGCCACTTACAATTTGGGAAGTTTCAAATCGAATATCCACAGACACTACTCCCTTTATCCTCCTTCCCAAAATCCATTTTCCTAGTTCCAGCGATATGTAATGCATATGTAGGGGTTATCCCCTGAGTGCTGGTCCTACTCCTAAAAAAAAATCAGAAAATGCCGATTTTCCAACCCTGGAACCGAATTTTTAGTTTTTAAAATGTTTAATGCCAATTTAATTTTTAGCGAAACATAAAATATGTTTAATTCACTGACAAAAAACAAAATTGGGAGAGTAACCATATACTTTTATGTACCAAAATATTTCGATTTTCCAACCCTGGAACGGAATTTTTAATACCAATTTAATTCTTAGCGAAGTATAAAATATGTTTAATTCACTAAAAACACAAAATTTGGAATATATGTGGGTACTTTTATGTACCAAAATTATTTAGATTTTCCAACTCTGGAAGCGAATTTTTATTTCTTTACCAATGCAATTCTGAGTGAGGTGTAACATAGTTTTACTTGACAAAAAAAAAATTAAAATTATTAAACTTTTTGGTCACTTTCATGTACCATAAAATATTTCATTTGTCCAACCTTGGAGTCGAAATTTTGATTTTTTAAGATTTTAATACCAATTTTGTTCTTCCTGAATTATAAAACAGTTTTACAGCCATACCTAAATACGGGCGGAAAGCGGAACGTTTTTTTCCGCTGAGCTTTAACACTGAAATGCCATACCTAAACAAAAGCGGCAACGTTATGTAAAAAAACAATAAAAACAGGGTTATCAAACAAACAAATTAAACAATCCTGATTATTTTAACAGCTGGACGGACGACATTTGTGATTTTGTTATTGAAATTTTGTACAAATTACAAACGTGCGTACATAATTGTGTATATAATCATATTGCAAATATTTTCTTACCTCCATTTTCTAATACGAAGCACACAAATTTTTTCTTTTATTATTTATTTCACTTTTGTAAATTTTTGCTTTTTCTCTGGTTAGAATTATTTTCTTTTGCAACTAACTTCATTAGAAAAACAGAGCCTTTTCGGATTTTCCAATAGCAAAGCGTTGCCGCCGCGTTATTTCGGTATGCTCCATACAAAATGTATGGACATGAGAAATTTTGACAGCTAAAAAACGCTTCCCTACCTTATTTAGGTATGACTGTTAATTAGCAAAAAAAAACAAAAACAACGTCAATTGCTTTTTTGGTTACTTTTATGCAGAATAAATATTTTAATTTCCCAACCCTGGAAACGAAATTTTAATTTTTTTCCAATGCAACTCTTAATGAGGCATGAAATAGTTTTATTTCAGAAAAACTTAATATTTGTAACCATTTTTGTCGCTTTCATGTACTACAAAATATTGCAGTTAACCAACCCTTGAATATAAATTTTTATTCTTTTTTAATTTTTTATACCAATTTTGTTTTTCCTGACCAAAAAAATTGTTTCAAAAATAGTTTTAATTAGTAAAAAAAAACCGACGTTAGTTGCCTTTTTGGTTACTTTTATGTATAAAAATATTTAAATTTCCCAGCCCTGGAAGCGAAATTTAATTTTTTTTTAACAATTCTAGTCTTCATTAGGTATAAAGTCGTTTTATTTAAGAAAAGATTAAAATTTGCAACCATTCTGATCACTTTAATTTACTACAATATATTCCATGTACCAAAATAACTTTAACTTCTTAACCCTGAAAGTGAAATTTTAATTTTTCCGTTTTTTTACCAATGTAACTTTTCATGAGGTATAAAGTAGTGTTATTTAAGAAAAATTTACAATTTTGAACCATTTTGGTCACCTTCATGAATCATAAAATATTGCATTTGTCTAACCCTGGATTCGAAATTTTGATTTTTTTTTAAATTCTTAATACCAATTTTGTTCTTCCTAAAATATAAAATAGTTTTAGTCAAAAAAAAAAACAATGTCAATTGCCTTTTTGGTCACTTTTATGTATAAAAAAATATTTAAATTTCCCAACCCTGAAAGCGAAATTTAAATTTTCTAAAATTTTCTTTATCAATGCAAATCTCCATTAGGCATAAAGTAGTTTTGTTTAAAAAAAACTAAAATTTTTTAACCATTTTGGTTATTACATGTACTACAAGATATTGCATGTACCAAGAAATACTTTCATTTTCCCAACCCTGCAAGTGAAATTTTAATTTTTTGTTTTTTTTTTACCAATGCAACTCTTTATGAGGTATAAAGTAGTTTTATTTAAGGCGAATTTTCAACTCTTAACATTTTGGTCACTCTCATATAACATAAAATATTGCACTTGTCCAACCCTGGATTTTTGATTTTTTTTATACACTTCACAAAAAAGTTAAAGAGTATATATAGGTTTGTCATGTGTAATTTCTTCGTTATTCACATGGGACCCCATAAATTATATATATTCTGGATCGTTATGAATAGACATCGATGACGATTGAGCGATGTCCGTCTGTCTGTACTAAACATGTTAAACATTTTAAATTTTTCTTTAACAAAAAGTCTTTATACGTCATGAAGATTTACATTGGCCAAAAAAAAAATTTTTTTTAATTCAAATTTTTCTTTTTGTTACATCTTTTAATTAAATCTACTTCCTGTTTTAGCAAGAAAGAAAGAAGAATTACATCTGTGAAGGTATTTAAGATTCGGCATAGCCGAATATAGCACTTTTAATTGTTTTTTTAAATTTTTGATACAAATTTTGTTCTTCCTAAATTATAAGACAGTTTTAGTTAGGAAAAAAAAACAAAAAAAAAAAAAAAAAAAAAAAAAACATCAGTTACCTGTTTAATTACTTTTGAAGTAAACGCAATAGGACGTTCCGACCCATCTGGGTATTCATGCGATATTACAGCACCAATGCCATGTGATGAGGCATCGGTTGCTAAAATAATTGGTAAGTGCTCTTGAAAATGAGCTAGTTGCACAGCCTCAGCTATATATTTTTTCAGTTCTATGAACGCTTTTGTTGATTGTCACCCCAAGTAAATTGTACGTTTTTTTGACGCAGCCTGTTAAGCGGTGCGGCCAGCTGTGAAAAGTTTGGAATAAAATTGTGGTAATAGTTTACTTTTCCTATGAATGCTTCGATTTCCTTAAGATTTTGTGGCCTTTTTAATTTTTTTATCGCTTCTACGCCGCGTTCATCAGGGAGAATTCCTTCAGCTGTTATTATGCGACCCAGGTACTCTATTTTTTCTTTAAAAAATTGGAATTTTTCAATTTTGCATTTTATCCTGTTTGCTAGTAAAATAGATAGAACATTTTCTAATCGCTAATCGCGTTATAATAATACCGTCAATGTAGTTTCCACAACCTTCCACGCCTTTCAACAACTGCTCCAAATAGTTTTGAAAAATCGCGGGGGCGCTTGCAATACCGTACGGTAACCTTTTATATTGGTATAACCCCCAAGGAGTATTGACAATTAATACCTTTTGGGACTCCTCATCCAACTCCATCTGAAGATGGATTCGCACTGACCCATCTGGCTTGGGCACAACAACTATTGCCGAAGCCCATTCGCTAAACTGCACTGGTCTCCATATACCAGCTTCTGTTAATCTTTTCACCTTTTTCTTCACTTTTGGCCTCTGAGCGAATGGTATAGGTCTACTTTTTGCAAATTTAGGCCTTGCATTTGGCTTCAAACATATATTAGCTTTAAATCCTTGTATCGTACCAAGTGCACGGTCAAACACTGTCCTGTATTTTTCGCACAATTTCTCAAGTTGAGTCGTTTGCCCGGCAACAGTAGAAATTTGATGAATTTCAAAATTGAATTCCTTAAAAAAAATTGAATCCGAACAAATTATTTCCTTTGGCCGAACGAGTTACTACAAGTGGCAGTTGCTTCGTAATTTTTCCGCAAGCAATATCTACATTTAGTTCTCCAAGTATCTCAATTTTGTTGTCTCCAAAACCATATAAAACTCTGGTGCTTTTTTTTAATTTAGGACTACCTATTTCGTTGTACGTTTTTATACCCTCCAAAAAAGAATTTGGAGGGTATATTCACTTTGTCATTCCGTTTGTAACGCATCGAAATATCCATCTCAGACCCCATAAAGTATATATATTCTTGATCAGTGATGAAATCTAAGACGAACTGAGCATGTCCGTCCGTCCGTCCGTCCGTCTGTGGAAATCACGATTCAGTCCAAACGAAAAGAGCTAGACTCTTGAAATTTGGCATAAATATATTTTAAAACTTAGAGCAGGTTAAGTTCGAAGATGGGCTAAATCGGGCAAGAGGGAAAAAAGTTCCCCTAAGAAGAACTAAACCAACCCAGAAAAAACAACATAATTTTTAAAGTTTTTTAGTTATTTTGTTAAGCAAATGATATATTTTTATGTCAAATACGGTCCAACGCCTTAAACTTGGAGTCATTAAATAAAATAAAAATATTTTTTGACCCCGCCCACTTCAGTGGGCGTTATTATAGGCAAAAATAGCATAAAAATTTAACAAATTGTTTTACTTAAGCCTACATTCCTTAAAAATAACACTTTTAAGCTTTAATGACGAAGCTGAGACGAAACCTGGTACTACTCTGCCCTACCCCCTCCTTCCCCTTCGCCCCCTAAATGACCCTACCAAAAAAAAAATTTTTTTTTAAATTTTGTATATAATCATCCCAAGCATTTATCTTTACAGTTTTATGACTGCCGATTTCTGCCCTGCCCCCCCCCTTCCTCTGCCCCCTAAATGACCCTACCAAAAAAATTTTTTTTTTTTAAATTTTGTATATAATCATCCCAAGCATTTATCTTTAGAGTTTTATGACTGCCGATTTCTGCCCTACCTCCCCCCCCCCTTTCCTTTGCCCCCTAAATGACCTTACCAAAAAAAAAGAATTTTTTTTTTAAATTTTGTATATAATCATCCCAAGCATTTATCTTTAGAGTTTTATGACTGCCTGTTGCTGCCCTACCCCCTCCTCCCCCTATGTCCGCTATATGACCCTATTAAAAATAAATAAATTTTTTTTTTAATTTTGTGTATAATCATCCCAAGCATTTATTTTTAGAGTTTTATGTCTACCTGTTTCTGCCCTACCCCCTCTCCCCCTTTGCCCTCTAAATGACCCTATCAAAAAAAAGAAATTTTAATTTTGTATATAATTATCCCAAGCATTTATTTTTAAAATTTTATGACAAAGGTGAAATGTTTCCCCCACAGCCCTTGCCAGAGCGACCCCGCCAAAATACAGTTTTTATACCCTCCAAAGAGAATTGTGATGAAGTCTAGCAAGCCCATACGTTCGTCTGTAGAAAACATGATATTGTATATATTTGAACCCCGCCCCCTTTAGTGGGCGTTGACGTACGATATTATATAAAGGAACTCTGTCCCACCAAGTTAAACATTTCAAATTCACTTACTAAATATTTGGAGGGTATTTAAGATTCGACCCGGTCGAATATAACGTTTTTACTTGTTTGGTTTATTAACGATATAGTAGCACCTGTATCCATTTGAAACTTCACTAGGTTGTTATTTATTAGCAAATCAATAAAATTTTTATTATTTTCAGTTCTTATTACCCCCATAACAGAATAGATCGTTTCTATCACCTCCACTTCATTTATTTTGTTAAAATGCTTTGTACTTTTGCCTTTTTTGTTTTGCTTCTTGTTTTGATCTTTAGTTGACCTTAGCAGACAAACTGGTGATATATGGCCTTTTTTATTACAATTATAACAAACAGAATTTTTAAAATAACACTTCTCCCTCTCATGTGATAACCCACAACCCGAACATGATCTTCGTTGTGTTTTCTCTTTTTCCTCTCTACTTTTAAAATTATTTCTTTTAATTACGGCAATTGTTTCATCAGGTGATTCTATCTCTTTAATTGTTTTTATTGTCTTTGACGTGGTTTCATACGCTTCTGCCGTGACTAATACTTCTTCCAATGTTGGATTTACTTTTTGCAAGCATGCGGTACGTACGGTATCATTGGGGGTGTGAAGTAATATTTTATCCCTTATCATTTCATCAACATAGTTACTAGTGCATGTATTATTAGTGCAAGAAAATTTACATGTGCGTGCCAATCCACGCAATTCTGTTACCCATTCTTTGTAATTTTGATTGGATTTCATCACGGTCTTATGAAATTCGTGACGCGAGGCCACGACATGTTTTTTGTCTTCAAAGTATTCATTTAATTTGGCTGTTATTTCTACAAATGTCTTCGTTTGTAGCTCTGTAGCCCCGAAAATATTTCTTAATATAACGTAGGTGTCATTTCCTATCCACGATAATAAAAATGCACGTTTCTTTTCATCGGCTAACACTGAATATGCCTGAAAATGTTGTTTTAACTGATCAACATATGACTCCCAGTTTTGAAGGCTTTTATTAAACTGGTGATATGCAGGCACCATTTGCAAATTATTTCGATTGGCAGTGCTGGATTGTGCGGCTGATGACTCCAACATTGATTTTATCCAATTTTTTTGCTCCTTTAATATGCGTGCTGTGAACTCTTGCTGCTGCTTCAGCAGTTGAGTAAACATTTCGATGTTTTCCGACATTTCTCACTCTTTTCTACTGGGTCGCTGACGTTCTTTTCTACTACTATTTGTGTATGATGTTTTTATTTTTTTTTTTTTACGCTAATCGGAATTTCCCTGTATAATTTTTATATACCAAGTTAGCGGCTTTAAAATAACGTCTTAGTTATTTTTCCCCTTTTTTTTTTGTTTTCACACTCGTCGCCATTTGTTGTATCAACAAGAGCTACAAAACGAAACAAACTCTAGTCGCCCACATGTCACCGTTTTCTAGAAATTCATCCTCTAAAGAAATTCCAAGTATGAAATTTCAGTAAAATCCATATTTATCCATTAAAAATCCAACTGTTAAGGGTTATGGCCATTGGAGGTGATGGAGGACCACAAGAGCTACAAAACAAAACAAACTCTAGTCGCCCACATGTCACCGTTTTCCCAGGATCCTGACTTATCCTGTCTAGAATTTGATAATTTTTGTATACGAAAAATCAAAGCTTATCGGCATAGCTATATTAATACATTATGAAAGCTATGGACATGGTTGTCTGTTCCGTTAATTTTTTTCGAGGTTGGTCCAGAAATGTGGCCAGTATTCCATTTGGAATACAAACACTCAGAATTTTCATACTTAACAGAGCTATGTTAACATGCTAACAGAGCTCTGTTAACGTAATTGGTTTTGTGTCTAGGGTTTATATTTCGAAATTTAACTTCACACAGGTGAAAGTTAAGCCAGTGTAATCGTATGAAGGGTGGGTCGACTATGTTGACGATAATACAAAGTGAACTTTGAAGATGTAAATGTGGCTGCTTTTAAATATGGGAGTAGTTATTTGGCTTCTCTTAATTGTTTAACTTTGATTAATGAAAAATCTAAATATTTAGAGGTTAACACGCCATGACTCTTCAGTACTAAACTCACACTCAGGCAACTCAGAACATAACATAACGTAACACTTCCTCCTTGTGATGTAAAAATATTTGAAGCGTTTGGAAATTTTTTTACTGCCATAGGTATAGGCTTGCCTCTCAGTAATACAGAATGTCTTTGCTATTTAATTCGTAAAACCGCCGGTAAAGCTAATGAAATCGTGTCAAAGTGCCCGCTAAGCAACGAAGGTTTCATTGCTCAATAGCAACTTAAAATTATTATTTAACCTTCCATCAGTTGATAAGGAATCTAGTGCCGGTTTAAAAACTTTACATCGCGATATTAATAATTTCCGCTTTCTATTTACAAAAGTTTCAACACATAATTGGGATCATATTTTAACTTTCCTTTCGATTCAACATTTACCCACTTCTATAAAGTGTTCCAAATAAATCGGTTTTATCCTCGTGGAAAAGTTTCGATTTCTGACGGAAAGGATTCAAACCTTAGAATGCGTCCATGATCTTAAAGATTCACAGCAATCTGTAAAAAATTCGGGGCAAAGCTCATATTATAGACTCTAATTCTACGTCTTGTGTTTTATGTTGGAATTCAGTACACCTCTTGAGAGGGTGTAAGCGGTTCAAAAATTCTACAATTTCGGAAAGATTTTCAACTTTGAAAAAATTTAATTTTTCTGTGAATCGCTTATCAGTGATAAGTTATCACATTTACATGAAGTGAAGAATTGCAAAAGTGCTTTTAATTACATATTTACTACATCGTGATGTATCTACCACGGATGTTGCGCCTAGGGATAATTCTACGTCTGGCAATTTGGCCCAGAATGCTCAAGTAAATACATATCTTCGACCAGTAATCCTACTCGACAAGTTTTTCATGTCTCTCAAAACGGAAAAGTGCTTCTGCGAATAGCTATGGTGAATATTATTCACAAGGGCATGACATACCCAGCTCGAGCCTTGATTCATCTTTCATCTCTGAACATTTACAAAATCGCCTGAAACTGTTTGGATATTCCGCGAATGCCAGTTTCAGGAATTAATCAAACTCATTCTGCTAAGTACTACTAGAAAAGTTTCTAGTTTAAAAATTGGTTCCCCCTTACTACCTAATATATCAGCCATTCTATGTTCGTTTTTTATAGGCTCCAGTTATTGTAAAAGTTTTTCGAATTACCAGCTAGCAGATCCTCGTTTATACCCAACTTGACCTGTTGATGTACTTTTAAGGGCAGATTTGTATCCACATTATTTTGAATGAAATTAATCGTAATATTTTCGGATCTTTGGTGGCTCAACGGACCGTATTCTGATGGGTTATTGCAGGATCTATTCAGGAATCACTCGTTCAAGTTTATTCGACCAGAGTAGAGGCGGCAGTAGAAGACAATTTAAATAGGAGTCTTCTTCGCTTCTGGGAACTTCAAGAAACCCCTAAAGGAAAAATTGTTTCACCCATTGATAAATTTTGTGAGGAAATTTATGCTGCGCAAACCTAATGCTAAGGAATTATATGATGTGGTTAAAGAATATTTAACTTTAGGTCATATGAAGCCTGTATCAATTGATTTTGCTAAACCTTCTCTTCCGTGCTACCTTCCTCATCACCCAATGATTGAGCCTGAGATGAAAACCACTAAATTGCGTATTGTATTTAATGCATCAAACAAAACCCCTGATTGCCTCTATGTGAGATCCACTTTGCAATCAGATTTAGTTCTGTTGATTTTATATTGGAGGCTGTTTCGATATGTATTTAACTTCGATACTGCTTAGATGTATACACAAATACGTGTCGATCCCGCTCATACACTATTTTAGCTGATTCTTTTCAGATCCTCTCAATTGCGGTCCTTATTTAGCCATAGGGGCATTGTTACAGTTGGCAGATTCAGAGGTTGAGTAATCTCTTTCTCTTAATATTTTGCGCATGGATATGTATTTTGACGACATATTAGCCGGGGCTCACGATATTTCTTCTGCTATGCAGATCAGGGATGAGTTAAAAACTGTTTTGTTTTCAGCTACATTTGAGTTACGAAAATTTACATCAAATAAAATCAAAATTGCTGATGATTTACCGCCAGATTACTTAGCAGATTTGAAACTTTTGACTTTAGTCAAAAGTCACTAGGCATTTAGTGAAATGCTGAATTATATTAATTTTGTTTCAAAATAGAGCCCATTGTTGAAAAGTCTGGTTGTACGAAAAGAGAAGTTTTATCTACGATAACAAAATTATTTATCGCCGATTTCACAATGTCGACAGAGTTCTTTCTTTCGTATAAATACATTTGAAACAAAAAAAAAGTTATACAATTTTGTTTTTGTTGCAAATATGTATATTTGTACGAAATTAAGAATTCATTCAACATTGTGAAATAGGCATTTAATCCTGTAAGTTGGTTAGGTCCATTAATTATAATCGCAAAATAATTATGCAGAAAATTTGGCTCGATAATATTGTACGCCAAGTAGTTGGACAACGTTTGTTGCTAATCGAGTGTGTAAAATTCAAGAGAATGTCGGAAAACACAGCTGGGGGTCGATTCTGGTTCTGTGAAA
>OX637532.1:68157681-68217681 GCA_951800035.1 Linnaemya tessellans
TTGTTGTCATAGTTTGTACATCTGATTTTGATTCATGGCGCGAATCAGCTGATGCTGCGGATTATACGCGTTAAATATTGGATCCCACGGCTCGAAGTGTTAGCTGTTGCAAACCGCAGAAAATACCCCATTTTACATAAGAGATGCTCGTGCAATCAAATAATGGTGGCACTGCCTCCTGAGCGAACTACTTTAGGTCATCCTTTTACCACTATTGGTGTAGATTTCACAGGTTCCTTTGACCTGAGAAGTTTTACGGGTCGATGTTGTCGAATAACAAAACCCTATGTCAGTATCATTGCATGGTTTTCAACTAAGGCAGTCCATTTAGAAGCTACGGCAGATTTGTCATCAGATGCCTTTTTGGCTGCTTTTCATTGTTTTATTGCTAGACGAGGTTGTCAACAAACAGTAATTTCCGATAATGGCACAAATTTCGTAGGAGCTTTTCGGGAAACTGAAAGAGATTTTCACACTTTTTTTAAGGAAAGTCAAGCTTGAATGTGTTCAACTTTTGGTGTCCAGGATCTTTCTTGATGGTTTATCCCAGCTGGTGCGCCCCATAGGGGGAATTCTGGGAGGCGGTTGTCAAAAGTATACATTTGAGGAACTTTCGACGGTACTTGTAAGAATAGAGGCGTGCTTTAATTCGCCAGTGGCTCTTACTCCGGGTCATTTTTTGATAGGCGGGCCAATATTGGCGCCTCTGAACCTTCAATATATGAGTTAGCAATAAGTCTGATAAATAAATACCGCAAAGTTAAAGCACTTACGCATGATTTCTGTCGCTGATGGAAAGAATACTTACAGAAATTGCATAAACGTTATAAATGAAAATTTCCTGAGCGTTATATAACTGTATGATTTAGTTTCTTTTCATCAAAAAGTATGGTCGGGTCGTGAAAACGTACCCAGGTAATGATGATCATGCTCGCGGCACCGCACATAGTGGTATTTGGCCATTCTAGCCAAATTAGGCTTATTAGGCTAAAATTTCAAATTAAGATATGTAAAATGTACGTAGCTCGACAGACAACAAAATTCTGCATCGTATACTGAACATTCAAGGCTTTTGCTTGAGATTTGTCGTTTTGCGACACTGTTAAAGTTTTACTGAATTTTTACGATTTTGAGACATTTACAATATATATTTTTTTTGTTGCTAAACGAATTAAAATTTTACATAAATTTTTTTTCTCTATGAAAGGCTATTATATTATCAGCTGCTTATAATAATTTTTAGAAAATTTTTATTTTAAATTTTTATGATAAGAAAATTTGTTCGAAATAAAAAAAAAATATTTTTTTGTTAATTTTTTGTAAAAATATATTAAAAGGTTTTTGAAAGCGAGTTCCATCGAGTTCGTAAAAATGTTATAGTTCACTAAAAAATATGAAATCTCTACTTTTAGACAGGAAAAAAACTGTGCAGCTGCGTTGTAATTGGCGTTATTTGATGGAGTCATATAAATGTACCTGTTTCAATTGAATTTTTTATTATTATTAAAAACAGACAAAAATATATAACAAATAAACAAATCTGGCCTACAGGTACTCAGCTTTTTGCTATATATTGTGGTTATTGAACAAAGTTATTGTCAGAACCCTTTTGAAGTTTCGAGAGTAAAATGGAAAGTGTATACAAGGTTAGAGTTATTCCAAATATTAGAGGAACCTATTCCTACGCCCGTGGAAGAGAAATTTAAATTTTTAGTCAGTGAATTGTGCGAAATTTCAAACTGTCAAGGAGATGGTGATATACCGGCAGTAAAGTAGTGTTTAAAAATTTTCAAAATATATTGGCAGTCAGTACAACGAAAAAAGGACCGATTTTTAACCATGCATGCCATATGGCTGGAAGGAACAGTGGCAATACCTGTTTGGGGATTGGTTTTGCATTTTTTACAGAGGCGTTTTGGGGTTGGGGGTTAGAGGGATACCTCCCCCTTCCTATAAAAGCTGAAAATTTTAATTTTTATGGTAATAATGCGTAAGTAATTCATTCCTTTTAATATTTACATTATTTTTGCAAGTTATATTTTATGTCACCGCCCACAAAGTGGGGCAGGGAAAAAATTGCATTTTACGAACTTTTTTCCCATTGGTCCGATTTTCCAGCTTAAATAGCCTATGACCATAATACATATTTCTGTCAAGTTTCATCAATGTAGGAGCACCCAATATATTTTAAGAAGCAATATAAACAAACAATAATATCAATGTCCGGCTAGATTGGCCGACGCTCGAACGCAAAATGGGTTCATAAAACTGGTAATTTTAACGAACTAATGTTATTACATTTACTATACTTCATTCTTTGCTATTAATATGGGCGCTCTACCAGTATTCTGTGAAGCTGCATTGCTGGAGGAATTTGCAGAGGCGATGTAGGTATAGGGGCCATCTTTGGAGGCAACGTCAACTGAAGGGACTTCCATGGCCATTATGAATACATCAAGACAAAATGGTCCTACTCGTAAACAAAAAAACCGTCGGTATTATCGTAAACCGCGATCCCGTCGAAAGCTCTGACTCGTTGACATTGCCTGACGTCGCAGGTGAAGTTGCGCATGGGGAATAAAAAGGTTCCATTGCGAGGAGTCATTGATCTTTGCTACAGCTATATTAGTAAACATTTGGTGCAGTAATTAATGACTCCTGTTGCGAATTCATACTGTCGTGTGAATATTGAATCGATTTATGACCCACTAAAGCGGGTTTCATTAACTACTGAAGTATCTTCGATGCGGGGTGTGAAAACGCCAGTCGAAGAGGTTTCGCCAACGATTCGGAATCAGTTTCCTGAATTCAAGGTCGCCAATCCGACCTTCTACCATTTCGGTCAGGTGGCACTGGTTTTGGAGCCAGAAGTAGTTTCCCAACTTGTTACAGGCTGAACAATGAGGAACCCCAGTTGTCTGGTGGACCCACATACTATTTTTGGGTGGCTCGTTTTTGACCAACCACCTTTTTAATCACGTATAGCAACACAATTCATGAATCTGCCAAAAACCATCCCTCACGGATTCAGTTTATGGGTATGTGGTAAAAACCATATTCAGTTTACGGATCTGTTAAAAACCATGCCGCAAGGCTCAGTTTATGGATCTGTCGTAAAAACCATAAACATTGTTTAAGCTGAATTTTACGTTTGATATCTTTGTTTATATTATTAACTTATTAGTTTACCGTCTATGTATTTTATTGGAATTCTCTGTTCTGTATTATTCCTTTGTTATCAACATTGTTTGGCTGGAATATTTTCTTGGATTCCAACGAGTAAACCGCTAACAGGTAGGTTAAACATTGTCTTCGCCATCTTCAACTTTTACTAGTTATAGCACTTGCTTTGTGAACTTTTTCGGAACCACAAATCGCTATTCAAGGTAACAAAAAGTTGGAAAAATAAAATATTGTTTTTATTTTATTTCATAACTTTTATACCACACACAAACATTTGGTCCTCTGAGCCGGATTTCTTGGAAATTTTTGTAAGAAATTATCTCACCGTATTTTCTTTTTCTCACTTACATCAAGGAATTTCATCATTGAGAATTCATCAAAACCACCAAAATATTCTTCGTTTATTTGGAAAATATCGAACATTTAAATTAAAGGTGCGTGATATAAATTCTTATTTTAATTGTGTTAAAGTGAAAAAAGAAAAAGTGTGTAAGGTAATAAAAGAAATAAAATACACACATACATATTATACACTTGTATATATGTACATATATAATTATATGCATAAATTGTTTTTGTGATTGATCGCGTTTCATCCCTCATTAGTAGAAATAATTAACCATTATTTTTGACGTTTGTTTTAATTAATTTTCGGTCTATACGAAAAAAATCTTCTGTGGTTTTATTTACGTGGACTTATAAAATTTTAGCACTTTCTATCTTAAATTACTGAGTCTTAAATTATTTCAATTAAATTAAATAATATTTATTATAATTTATATATTATTATAACTGAGTGCAACAAGTGTGAGTTTCTTTTTGCTTTAATTTATAATTACAAAGTTGTTTATTTGTTAATCTTGTTTTTTACTTTATTTGGTATGCACCCTACCGTTGGTCACTTTGACTATTATATCGTGTGTGCATTAATTTTCTCCCATAAATTTGCGATTAATTTATATATTCAAAAATATATCATAGCGAATAAATATTTTAATAAATTTACGCGCGTATCGGATTCCCTCATTACATTCGCAGCAAATTTTAATGATTGTCATGAGGATTTCCATACGGTTTTTACTCTACAAATTCAACGCGACGAATTAAAGAATTTATGGGAAAAAGTTAAGGATGCATATGAAGGGTGGGTCGACTATGTTGACGATAATGCAAAAGTGAACCCTGAAGATGTAAATGTGGCTGCTTCTAAATATCAGAGTACTTATATGGCTTACCTTAATTGTTTAGCCTTGATTAATGAAAAGTCTCAATATTTAGAGGTTAGCACGCCAAAAGTAAATGAATCTTCTGTTAAAAACTCACACTTGGGCAACTCAGAACATAATTTAACATTACCTCCTTGTGATGTAAAAACATTTGAAGGAGATTATATATCATGGCCTGCATTTAGAGATTTATTTACAGCCATATATATAAATAGTTCGCGTCTCAGTAATGTAGAACGTCTTTGCTATTTAATACGTAAAACCGCCGGTGAAGCGAATGAAATCTTGTCTAAGTGCCCGTTAAGTAACGAAGGGTTTGATGTTGCTTGGTGAAACCTTAAGGAGGCATATGAAAATCCTCGTGTTGGTTAATAACCAATTGAAATTAATATTTAACCTTCCCTCCGTTGATAAGGAATCTAGTGGCGTTTTAAAAACTTTGCAGCGCGGTATTAATTATTGTCTTACATCGCTTTCAATTTACAAAGTTTCAACAGACAATTGGGATCCTATTTTAATTTTCCTTTCGATTCAACGTTTGCCCACTTCTACCGTTAGTTTATGGGAACAAAGTGTTCGTAATAAATCGGTTTTGTCCTCGTGGAAAAGTTTCGATGAATTTCTGACGGAAAGGATTCAGACTTTGGAGTGCGTTCATGATCTTAAAGATTCGCAGCAATCTGTAAAAAATTCGGGTCATAGGGTCAGGGCTCATGTTGTAAATTCTACTTCTGCTTCTACGTCTTGTTTTTTATGTCGGAATTCGGGACACCTCTTGAGAGGATGTAAGCGGTTCAAATATTCTTCAATTTCGGAACGATTTTCAACGGTGAAAAAATTTCATTGTTGTGTGAATTGCTTATCACGTGAACATGAAGTAAGGAGTTGCAAGAGTGCTTTTAATTGCAGTATTTGCAATAAAAGGCATCATACTTTACTACATCGAGATAATGTTACCTCGGAAGTTGCGCCTAGGGATAATTTTTCTACCACGTCTGGCAATTTGGCCCAGAATGCTCAAGTAGTTTACTCCCTGCCTTCTACATCGAATGGCATATCTTCGAGCAGTAATCCTACTCGACAGGTATTTCATGTCTCTCAGAACCGAAAAGTGCTTCTATGGTAAATATTGTTCACAATGGTATGACTTACCCAGCTCGAGCCTTGATTGACCCAGCTTCAGAATCATCTTTCATCTCTGAGCATTTACAGAATCGCTTGAAACTATTTGCACATTCTACGAATTTCAGAGTTTCAGGAATTAATCAAACTCTTTTTGTCACTACTAGAAAAGTTTGTAGTTTGAAAATTAGTTCTCCCTTAGACTCATCGAACCTATTGGAAACCATGGCCCTGGTACTACCTAATATATCAGGCCATCTGCCTTCGTTCATTGTAGGCTCTAGTTATCGTAATAGTTTTTCGAATTTACAGCTAGCAGACCCTCGTTTTTACCAAACTCGGCCTGTTGATGTACTTTTAGGCGCTGATTTCTATCCACAGATTATTTTGAGCGAAATTAGTCGTGATATTTTCGGATCTTTGGTGGCGCAACGGACCGTGTTCGGATGGATTGTTACAGGATCTGTTCAGGAATCGCGCGTTCAGGTTTATTCGACCACAATAGAGGCGTCTCTGGAAGACAATTTAAATAGAAATCTTCTTCGCTTCTGGGAACTTGAAGAAACTCCTAAAAGGAAAATTGTTTCACCGATGGATAAATTTTGTGAGAATAATTATAGGAAAACGACGCGGAGTGACTCCGACGGTCGTTATGTAGTGACGCTACCTTTTAAGACGGAATTTCCTCATTCCATCAGTTTGGGCTTTTCGAAACAGAATGTCATGGCACAATTCTTGAGAAATGAGTCCTCTTTGCTGCGTAAACCTAATGTCAAGGAATTATATGATGATGTGGTTGAAGAATATTTAACTTTAGGCCATATGAAGCCTGTATCGGATAATTTTGCTAAACCTTCTCTTTCGTGTTACTTTCCTCATCACCCAGTGATTAGGCCTGACAGGAAGACCACAAAATTGCTTGTGGTGTTTAATGCATCGAACAGAACCTCTAATGGAAATAGTCTAAATGATTGCCTATATGTGGGACCCACTTTACAATCAGATTTAGTTCTGTTGATTTTGCGTTGGAGGCTGTTTCGATATGAATTTAGCTGCGATATTACTCAGATGTATAGACAAATTCGTCTCGATCCCGCTCATACGCCATTTCAGCGTATTCTTTTACGATCTTGATGAATGACGTATGAGTTACAGACAGTGACGTTTGGTGTCAACTGCGCTCCTTACTTAGCCATAAGGACATTGTTACAATTGGCAGGGGATTCGGAGGCTGAATACCCCCTTGCTGCTGATATTTTGGGCAAGGATATGTACGTTAACGACGTATTGACGGAGGCTCACGATATTTCGTCTGCTTTCAGGGTCCGGGATGAATTAAGAACTGTTTTGTCTTCAGCTAAATTTGAATTGAGGAAATTGGCATCAAATGAAATCAAAATTGTTGATGATTTACCGCCAGATTGCTTGGTGGATTCAAAGCTTTTGACCTTTGTGGAGTCTATTAGTTCGAAGATACTGGGTATTCAGTGGAATGCTCAGTTGGATTCATTTTATTTCAAAGTGGAGCCCATTATTGAAAGGTCTAGGTATACAAAAAGAGAAGTTTTGTCTACGACTGCAAAGTTATTTGATCCTGTAGGTTGGTTAGCTCCGGTAATTGTTGTCGCAAAAATGATTATGCAGAAGATTTGGCTCGACAATATTGATTGGGATGATTTCTTGCTCTCGTCAACGAAAAGGGAATGAAGAAAATTCGTTGATTTTTATAAGGATGTAAACTAGGATGCACCTTATTTAAAAAAAGCGAAATAGCAGCTTAACTCCCATCATAAATGTTCTCCGTAACAAAAAAGTATGTTATAAAAAATTTTAGGTAGATTGCATCAGGGGAAGGCGTGCCGCATCCACCCACAAATTGTAAAAATTTTATAAATTGTTATAAAATAACCATTAATGTATTTTCAAGATTCACTAAACTTATAAAAAAAGGAATAAGTAGTTTAATTTAGTTTTTACCAACTTTTTTATTACACTTTAACATTCATACAAAATTATTTATTTTTTGAATTTAATTTCGTACTTAAATATATTAATTTAAGTTATTTTATATGCTTAATAAAACCGATTTGTTTGCATTTGGATATTGTTTCCTGTAATCAGCTACAATTTGCATTATGAACTGTTTCTCCTCTTCATCACGCGACAAAACTTGATTGTATTCTTCCATAAGCTTTACAGCCCTTTCTGCAGTATCATTGACAACTTTCAATTTACCAACCATTTCCAAGCCAATTTTATACGATTTATCGTTTTCCCATTCCCTAGGATCTTTCTTCAAAAAATCCATTGGAAAAATCGGTTGAAAAAATTTAAAGTTTTTTGCGAGATAAGGAGAGAGGAAGGAGGAGCTGGTTATGGTCCAGGAACCCAGGGTCCACCAAGGACGGGTTCATGGACTGACACTAAAGGGCTACAAGCTATTGTTTGCCAAAGGCACAGGTAATATTAGATCTTGTATCTTGGCTAAAAACTCTTTGCGTATCTTTATCCTATCTGATTTCAGTGATGGGGATACTGTAGCAGCTGCTCTGGAGACCCCGTCCGGTACGGTTTGGGTGGTCTCGAGCTATATGGCGCATGACCATGAGGGCAGTCCACCAAATGGCAAGGTGCGTGGCATTGTGTCAAGGGCGATAAGCACGAGGACGCCTATAATAATAAGTGCTGACGCCAACTCACACCACATCTCCTGGGGTAGTAGCGATACTAACGAGCGGGGTGAGTGTCTCTTCGATTTCATTTTAAATAATAATCTTGAAATTGTCAACAGGGGTTCAGAACCCACTTTCATTGTGTCTAACCGTAGAGAGGTGTTAGATGTAACATTGGTTAGTGCAGAGCACACCAATCTGGTTAGCGGTTGGAGGGTTGCGGATGACTGCTCCCTATCCGATCATCGCTATATTGACTTTAACATAGGGCTAGGTGTAAGTAGATTCAATCCTATAGTTAACAGAAAGAAGACTGACTGGGAGCTACAGAACAGTGTACTCTGCAACTCCTTATCGACGTCTCCAACTATTAGAAATATTGGGGACATCGACTCTGCTGTGGAGATTCTAAGTGAATCGTTCCGCTGTGCTACTAATGTGGCTTGCAAACCAACGGTTTGCAGGGGAAGGGCCAGACCACCATGGTGGAGCCCGGAAATTGCACATTCACGAAAGGAATGTCGTAGGCTATTCAACGAGGCTAAACGATCAGGCGACTGGTCGGCATACAAAACCTCCGTGAATCGCTTCAAGAATCTTGTCAGGAACGCAAAAAGGAGGTCTTGGAGGGCTTTCTGCAGTAATGTGGAGGGTTCATCTGAAACCAACAGGCTGCGTAAGATGCTATCAACCGCACCGGTTGTACCCAGCTACATACAGAAACCCTGTGGTAACTGGACCATGAGTAGTCAAGAGACGCTAAGCGTACTACTCGACACTCATTTTCCTGGCAGCCAGGAGGCACCTTTAACAGGCACTGCCGATGGCAGCTTGGCGACAGGCGCAGTCACAACTCCATTGGATATGGATAGGCTCCGCTGGGCTGTACACAGCTTCGATCCGTTCAAGTCTTCGGGACCAGATGGAATAATTCCAGCGGATCTACAGAGAAATGCGGACATTGTCCTACCTTGGCTCACGGTAATTTACAGTGAATGCCTTAGGAGGGCTTATATACCTATATTTTGGCGTACGTGCAAGGTTGTGTTTATCCCGAAAGGGGGTAAGACGTCACACACTAAGCCTAAAGACTTCAGACCGATAAGTCTTACCTCTTTTTTACTCAAAACTTTAGAAAGAGTAATTGATATTCATCTGAGAATGACCATTCCGAATGAGCTTCTCTCCAAATCACAGCACGCCTACACTAAAGGCAAATCTGTGGAAACGGCACTACATTCTCTAGTGGGCCACATAGAAAAATCTCTTGAGTATAAGGAATTTACTATGGGGGCTTTTCTGGACATAGAGGGTGCTTTCAACTATGTCAACCCCGATTCCATTATCAATGGGATGGCAGCGGTAGGGATTGATGACAATTTATGCCGGTTTGTTAGAAACTTACTAACTTTCAGGGTAGTCAGGGCCTCGATTGGGGATGTCACTGAGTATAGGGCAGTCTATCGGGGCACTCCACAGGGAGGTGTTCTGTCACCTCTGTTGTGGAACCTGACCATTAATTCGCTTTTGCTAAGTCTAGAACGCAGACAGATTATGACTGTCGCGTACGCGGATGACGTAGCGGTGGCGATATCGGGTAAGCACTTGGATACCATATCTCAGTGTATGGAGTCTGCTCTGGCTCTGCTGAGTAGGTGGAGCGTCAGCTGTGGGCTCGGCATCAACCCAGCCAAGACTGAGTTGGTGCTCTTCACTAGGAGGTACAAGACCGATAGCTTTATACACCCAAAGCTTAACGGCACCTCCTTGGAACTATCTAAAACCGCCAAGTACCTGGGTGTGATTCTGGATAGTAAGCTATCATGGAATCAGAACATACAGGCGAGAGCGGAAAGGGCCTTAGTGGCTATTTATACATGCAAAAGGGCAGTAGGCCTCAAATGGGGTATCAACCCTAAGGGGATCAATTGGATCCTTGAGGCTGTTATTAAACCAGTACTCTTTTACGGGGTATTGGTTTGGTGGAACGCGATGGACAAGCAGGCTCATCGCAGGACCTTTGAAAAAGTCTTTCGGGTCGTAGCGAGACTGATGACAGGCGCACTACGATCTACACCAACGGGAGCAATTTTTGCAATGCTAAACTGGCTCCCGGTTGACATTCTGGCCAGACAACTGGCTCTATTCTCAGCGGTCAGGTTGAATACAGTATGTCCATGGACTAGGACTGACTATGGGCATGCTAGGATTTTAAGAGAGCACTCGGAAATCCATGCCAACATTGACTACTGTGTACCAAGACCCTTCTTTGGTGGACTTTTCCGTTCCATTGTCGTTGACAGGGAACAGGTGGACAGGCTTTCCTTTCCCGAGGATTCAGTTAGAGTTTTCACTGACGGATCCAAAAGGGGAATAAGAACGGGCGGAAGCTTCTATGTGGAGAACTTCAATGTTAGATCTCCATTCCGGCTCCAGGACGGTTGTACTGTCTTACAGGCCGAAATCTCTGCTATTACTCGGGCAGCGAGGTGGCTAAGGTACTATAGGATATCGAATGATATCTTCATTGTTACCGATAGCAAGGCAGCCATCTCTGCTATTAGTGGTGTGTACAGTACATCAAAAACTGTGGTCGAATGCCGACTGTCTATCAACGAGATAGCGAGACATTCGAGGGTGACACTGGTTTGGGTGCCAGGGCATTCTGGATGTCCAGGCAACCATACTGCGGATGAGATTGCCAGACAAGGGACTGAATTGAACAGTTCAATGATCAGTCACTTCACTGGCATTACATTAGCGCGATGCAAGTCTCTGATTCAAAGCGAATCATACAAACTAGCTCAACTTAGGTGGGATAGTGTGGCTAACTGTCTCGTGGCAAGAGCCACGTGGCCCCATTACGATTTGCGCAAAACGCGCGAACTTCTCAAATTTGATAAGGCGCGCATGCGTCAACTGGTGACTGTTCTGACAGGACACTGTAGCTTTGGGACTCATGCTAGGAGGATGGGTCTAATATACAACGACTATTGCAGAAGCTGCAATGATGAGGAGGAGGAAGAAACTGTCCTCCATCTTCTGTGTCAGTGTCCTGCCCTCGCTAATGCAAGGGCAGCGGCGCTGGGCTCCCGGTTCCTGTCAGACTTAGACAGCCTGGCAAACATGGAGCTTTCAGGGATATCATCCTTCCTCAGGGGTACAGGATGGTTTGAAACGGCGGAGGACATCCCTTAAGAGGTCCTCTGCTTAAGGGCATCACAAAGGGACCGAATTGACGGACCCAAGTGGATTGTCCCGCCAGGGACAACGGCCCTCTAACCTAACCTAACCTTGCGAGATAATAAGAATTGTAATTTTTTTTTGTCATCTCGATCTAGCGCTGCAACCATGAGTCGGTTTGACTTGTTTGAAATTTGAGTATCACAAAATGAAAGCGCTACTATTTCTGGCGATAGGTACCATAAATGATTGCAGAATTTTCGAATTAACTCCCGACTTAAATTTTCATCAACTAAATTGTAAAGATATAAACTTTTTAGCAATGTCAAATCTTGGTTAGGAGCTTCTGCGGCAATGGCAGCTTTGATCCAAACTTTTAAATATATTTTTATAATAAAAACACATATATCTCTAATTCCATTCAACTCACAGTCAGCCAAAATGAACTGGTTCCGAAATAAGTAAATTTTTAAACTATATATTGCTTTGGACATCCAACGTGCATGGTGGAACGCTCCAGGCATTCAAAATGAAAAATTTGGAAATGACCCGCCTACGAAAATTACCGCCAATTGGAGAAGCTCTTTGTAATCTTCCCGTGGTTGCATATCTTTTAAACTCTTTAATGTAAACTCTTGTATCTCCCTTGTATCCCCAATAACATTTTTCACATGTAAGTCTTCAACTCCAGACTTAAAATTACTTTTGTCTATTTTAGTCCAGGCATCTCTAAATCTATGAAATATTTTGACACTAGGACCCGAAGATGTTTATATTTTTGCATCAAATACACTCCGTAAAAGTATTTCAAATATGTGATGACGACATGGATAATACAGAAGATCTTTGTTTAGTGTTTGTTCTAAAAGCACACAGGCGCCTTGTATTCGTCCTGTGTTTGATGCGGTGGTATCGCTGCACAGGGCTTCCACTTTTTCATCGAGATCCCATTCTTTGATTAAGTCAAAGACAGCCGTTGCTTGCTGTCTTCCCGTACCTGAAGTTATCGCTGGGATGCCGAGTAGCTGATCTGTTCCATTAAAAGATAGAACTACAGGCAGACGATCGACGTGTTCACTACCCATCAATGATGGCAACATTTTACCATCCCAGTGAACAGTCACCGCCTTAATTTCTTTGTTTTTAAATGTTTCGCGGATTCTTTTTCCTGCATCAAATCGAAACTTTGTACGCGATCGGCGAATTGAAGTGCAATTTATAATTAAATCGCTAACGTTATGTTGTAATGCTTGCGCAGTTGCTATAAGGATTCGAACGGCGTCACGGTCACTTACTTTACACCTATCTAATACTGACACAAGCTTTGGTGTGATAAAATTATGTCTACCTCTTTTTTTTCTTGAAGTACTAGGACCTACTTCATATGCTGACTCTGGAATTTGTTGCACTTCACAATCTTCAATAGTCTCTTCATCACTTGATTGCCATTGGACGGCTTCACATTGATCTATAAAATTTTATAAGAAATATTGCAGAATAATATAATAGATTCAAACTGAGGACTTGCAAGTAAAGACATGACTGAAATCGCACTACACCTTCAATATTTACCTTACAATACGACAGTATGTCTCTCGTGGAAACGTTGTTTTTTCTCTTCCCTAAGCGATTTTGCCTTTTCTTTTTTCGCCAAGTTGCAGTCACAACCTATCATTGCACCAGGTCTTCCCTGTTTTCTTTGATTTGTTAAAAAAAGCTTATCTTCTGCCAGAGTGATAATATCCAATGCATCGGCATGTGCGACATCAAACAAATCATCAAATTTATTTACGAAGTCTTTTTCGCGTTTTTCCTGGAGTAATGTCCGGCGTTTCGAACCTTTTTGCAAGTTTCTCTATTCTAAATACAAACCTTCAACTTTTGAGACACATTTGTCAAAAGCTCTAAGTGGTATTCGTGTTTTGTTCCATAAAACTTCTACCTCTTTCACTACAAGGGAAGCACTAGCACGCAAGTCTAGTTTTACTTTTCGCATATTTTAAAATAAAACACGCAAAACTTGACCATTTGAAGGCAATTTGGCACCGATTATTTGGCAGGCATCATAGCCGAGAAGGTACAAATGCTCCTGTCGTCTTGTGTTCATATTTATTTTTGATATTATTTTACAAACTTGATTATTTTATCGCTTTATTTCTTTTAATAACACCTATTTTTTCACTTGTATATGTACTTACGCCCATTCGATACAAATATTATTTAATTGAAGTGCGTTTGCTTTTATTCGGGAATTCACCGTTTTGTTTAGCAATTGAAGCGATACTACACAACTGAGCGTTATTGAACTTCAAAAGATGCCGGACTTAACTGACCACATATTTTTCAGTTGTTGTCTGAGCTCACAAACGATATATTCCATTTGCTGTTAAAATCACGATATTCTTAAAATCATAATATATATTTTTAAAGTATTGCTAAACATTTTTCCTCATTATTATTAATTTGTAAACGAAAAAAGATTCAGGTCGAATAAATTAATTATAGTTTATATCAAATTTACCAGTGTTTTATTAAATGACCCGCAAATTAACATCTTAACTTATTTCATATGAATTTAGAATATATAGCCAACTTGTGGGCGGATGCGGCATGCCTTCCTGTATTACAATCTGCTTATAATTTTACACAATGCCTTTTTTGTAATACGTAGAATATTCTTGGTTGGAGTTACGATCTAATCTGTTAAAAAAAAAAATTTCCCCATACATATAAGGCGCACCCTAATGTAAACAGTATTCGGATACCGCGATGGGTACATTGTTCTCCAGATCTGTAACGGAAATTCATGGTTTTTCCGACGCCTCGAAAAAAGCATACGCGGGGGCAATTTATATTCGCATTGAAGTATTTGGCCAAATTTATGCACATTTATTGTCTTGTAAAACGAAAGTCGCTCCTATTAAACCTATTTCTTTGCCTCGACTGGAACTTTGTGGAGCAGTTTTGGCTTCGGAGCTTTTAAAAACAGTGAGTAGCGAAATTGGTGTTCCAATCAGACAGGTGTTATGTTGGACCGATTCTTCTATTGTGCTTTGTTGGTTGAGGAAATCGCCAAGTAGTTGGACAACGTTTGTTGCTAATAGAGTGTGCAGAATTCAGGAGAATGTCGGAAAACACAACTGGTATCATGTTAGGTCGGAAGATAGTCCAGCGGATTTAGCTAGTAGAGGAGTTTCACTTTCGGATCTGGCGGGAAGTGATCTCTGGTGGCATGGACCGACGTGGCTGCGTAATGCTAAGTCTAATTGGACCATAAAGGATCTTTCGCCTATGGACACAGATGTCGAGGCCAGAGCTGTTAAGACGCATGCAGTGTTCTTTTCAGATTTCGAAGATGTGTTGAACAGATTTTCTAAGCTTGATCGTGCTCTCAGAGCGATATCATATTTGTTTCGTTTTTACTATCGGACACATTCTGCACATAGGGGCAAGTATACTTTTGAGTCGACCATTTCAAGTGAGGAAATATCGAAGGTGAAATTGAGATTGGCGATTTTGGCTCAAAAGTTCATTATCCTGAGGAATATCAGTGTCTTTTGTTGAAAAAATCGATTTCCGCAAAAAGTTCGTTACAGTCCCTTAATCCCTTTTTGGACAGCAATGGAGTAATGAAGTTGAATGGTCGTTTGGTGAAATCTCCCTCTTTATCCTACACTGAAGAACATCCAATTATTCTACCATATTCAAGTAGGTTTACGATTTTGTTGTCAGAGTTTGTACATATGATTTCAATAAGGTGAACTTATTTATGCAACTCTGTATAGGGAACATGTATTTTGTTAGTGTACAGGCTTTTGAAATGTCAAATTTAGTTATGCAGAAAAAAGTAAAAAATTGTTACACAGATGTTTGTGATATGGTAGAAAAAAGAAAAAAATATCTGTTCTGCATTTGATTAAAACATTAAATACCTAATATGTAAAAAGGTAAAACCAGTTTAATTTGGAGTTGTAAATGCATTAATAATACTATACAATGGAGTGATAGTATAAGAGGTATGGCTCTTACAGCAGCCAGATATTCTTTGTTGCGTTTGGAGGAGGGGCCACCACACACCAAAAACTGGCTGGAAACGGAATGACAATTTTATGCCGAAATATCGAAAAATCTTTGCGTTTGCTACTCAACTTAAAGCCGGTAAGGGCTTGACTATTTGTATATCAGTCATACAGGGAGATCATACCAAAATCGGCAATAGTGCTATAGAGGCCAAACAGTCGTTGTGCAAGTACATGGATGATGAGAGAGTAGAAGATTTTTGTGATGTTATGGTGGCCGTGCAGAGTATAGGAAGAGGGATCGTGTACGTGAAAGACAACGGGAACGTACTCGTAAGTTGGAAGTTAATCGCGCTGCTCCCATTGTTCGACGTGGACGCGCTGCAAGACGCTGTATAGTTATGATGCCAAAAAAATTGGACAACAGCGGTGCCAGCAAATCAACGTAACCTTTAAATGGTTAATAATATGAACATTTATATTATTAAATTGCCAATTTAATTGCATTTGCATTGAACATTACTTCTGTAACAAACAATGTAACCAAAAAACGTAAAAATCTCCGTAAGCAATCATTAAATCAGGCTAATGTCTCAAACAGTAACGAAACTAACTAAGAAGATGATGGCGTTAATCTAAGAGGTGCTTGCAGTTTAGCAGCCCACATTATTTTGTTTTTATCCATGATTTTTTATGTGTATTGATAAAAAAGTTTAAGCTACTGGCATAAATTGTTTAAGCCATCGCAATAAAATATTTAATACAGATCATTTTAAATAAAATTGTCCAATTTCATGTCTATTAAATACAACTATTAACAAGACTATCATATTTTTTAATTCGATTAAAGAAAAATTATATAAAACCTTAATATAGTTCAAATAAATTTTGAAGTAAGTAACTCCTCCTTAATCAAAAGCTTCCAACATCTTTCGGAACGTGGAATAAAATTCCCTCTCCCTTGCCGAGCTTCTTCTTGCACACAAAGCACATCCGGATATTGTTTTTTCCACTTTTTTAGTTAAATTGGAGAAATTTTTAAAAACTTTGTTTTTGGCGCACAAAAATTTTAGTTTTAATTGGAAAAAAAAGTAAGCAGAAGAAGATTTTGACAGACCAGCGTAAAATCACCTGATCGACATTTTCTGAAATAAGGCCACCTGATTGAATTCGCCTTGCACTGTAGTGAGCCGCAGCAAACATTGCATTTTGGATAGGAAACGCACATGCAATCATGGCGGCACTTCCTCCAGAGCGAACTACTTTAGATCGTCCTTTTACCACTACTGGCGTGGATTTCGCAGGTCCCTTTGACCTGAGAAGTTTTACAGGTCGATCATGTCGAATAACAAAGGCATATGTCTGTATCTTTGTATGTTTATCCACCAAGGAAGTCCATTTATAAGCTACGACAGATTTGTCATCGGATACCTTCTTGGCTGCTTTTCATCGTTTTATTGCTAGGCGAGGTTGTCCACAAACAGTATTTTCTGACAATGGCACAAATTTCGTAGGTGCTTCTCAAGAGATTGAAAAGGGTTTTCGCACTTTTTTGAAAGAAAGTCAGGCTCGTATGTGTTCAACATTTGGAGTTCAGGGTCTTTCATGGCGGTTTATCCCAGCTGGTGCGCCCCATATGGGGAACTCTGGGAGGCGGCTGTCAAAAGTTTTAAACATCATTTTCGCAAGGAGGCTCAATCTGTTAAGTATACATTTGAGGAGCTTTCGTCTGTGCTCGCGAGAATAGAGGCGTGCCTGAATTCGCGCCCACTATGTCCTATGTCAGATAATCCCAATGAGTCAGTGGCGCCCCCTGAACCTTCAATATATGAGCCAGCAATAGGTTTGATAAATATATACCGCAAAGTTAAGGCACTTACGCATGATTTCTGTCGCCGATGGAAAGAAGAATATTTACAAAATTTCCATAAACGTTATAAATAGAAATTTCCTGAGCGTGCTATAGCTGTAAATGATTTAGTTGCTATTCGTCATGAGCAACTTTCGCCCACTGCCTGGAAGTTAGGTCGAGTCGTGAAAACGTATCCAGGTACTGATGATCATGTTCGCGTCGCCGACGTTCGAACACAAAACTGGTCATTTTGAGGACCTAATTTTATCGCATTTACTAAACTTCATTCTTTCCTAGTAATATGGACGCTTTACCAATTTTTTCAGAAGCTGTATTGCTAGAGTAATATGAAGAGGCGATGGAAGTATCGGGCCCATCATTGGAGGCACCGCTGTCTGAAGGGGCTTTTGCGGTTATTACCAAGGAGAATGGTCCTGCCTCTTCAACGAATACCACCGAAGTCGCCCGAAAGCCACAGCCTGTTGACAACTCCGACTCGTCGACGTCGCCGAAAGTCGTAGAAAAAGTTGAGGCCAAGCAATGCAAACTTTGCAAGAAACCGCATCCCTTACGAGCGTGCCTTCGGTTCAAACGCTTGGCCCATGACAAAAAATTGCGGCATATCCTTACCTTTGGTTACTGCTCGCGCTGTTTGTCAGAGCACCACACGAGGAAAGATTGTCCTAGCACTCGGAAGTGTAGTAAATGTCAGGGTGAACATAACACTTTGCTGTATTCTCCGGTTGCGAAAGACAAAAAATCCTCCACCATAAAATTGAAGCCAGTGCCTGCGTCTTCACGGCCGCTCCCAAGCACGTCGGCTGGGCCTATGCTTCCTCTTCGCCACGTCATAGCGTTCTCACCAACCTTTCAGATGAAATTGCGCATGGGGAATAAAAAGATTCGATTGCGGGGAGTCATTGACCTTTGCTGCAGCCACAGCTATATTTGCCAACATTTGGTGCAGCGGTTAATGATTGCTGTTGCAGATTCATATTGTCGTGAGAATATTGAATCGATTTATGACCCATTAAAGCGGATTTCATTAACCGCTAAAGTTTCTGCGATGCGGGGTGTGAAAACGCACGTCGAACACGTATCGCCAACAATTGGAAATCAATTTCCTGATTTCAAATTGGCGGATCCCACATTTCACCACTCCGGTCAGGTGGCACTGGTTTTGGGCTCAGAAGTAGTTACCCAAGTATTTACAGGCCAATCAACGACGAGTCCGGGTTGTCTGATGGCCCAACACACGATATTTGGGGGGGTCCTTTCTGGCCAATCCTCGTTTTAATATCGCGCTTTAACACAGTTCATGGATCTGACCAAAACCATCCCGCAAGGGGTTCAGTTTATGGGTCTGTGGTAAAAACCATATTCAGTTTATGGGTCTGTGGTAAAAACCATATTCAGTTTATGGATCTGCTGAAAACCATGACGCAAAACTCAGTTAATGGATCTGTCGTAAAAACCATTCGCCTTTTGTATTATGAAAAAAAATATACTTTTATTATAAATATACCTTGTATTATATCGAAGTATTTACTTTATTATTTATACTTAAAATTCACTGCCTTGCATGTAACTATGTTCCTGCAAGGTGCCCGGCATTGTTTAAGCTGAATTTTACGTTTGATATCTTTGTTTGTATTATTAACTTATTAGTTTACCGTCTATGTATTTTATTGGAATTCTCTGTTGGGATCCAAATATTATTCCTTTGTTATCAACATTGTTTGGCTGGAATATTTTCTTGGATTCCAACGAGTAAACCGCTAACGGGTAGGTTAAACATTGTCTTCGCCATCTTCAACTTTTACTAGTTATAGCACTTGCTTTGTGAACTTTTTCGGAACCACATATCGCTATTCAAGGTAACAAAGATTTGAAAAATAAAGGAACTCCTATCACAAATTTTAATTAAAATATTGTTTTTATTTTATTTCATAAATTTTATACCACACACACAAACAAACATATTATATTGAAGTATTTAACTTAATATCTATTCTTAATATTCACTGTCTTGCATGTAACTTTGTTCATGCAGGGTGGTCGGCAATGTTTAAGCTTAATGCAAGGAACACAACTGCGGCGAACGACGAATTTTTGGTTGCGAATATTCGTCGCCAAAAATAAAACACATTCGTGTATATGAAAATGCACACAATCGTGGTGTTGGTCGAAATTCGTCATACTCAGCGAGAGTTGAAATAAATTTATTTCTAATTGTTTCGTCAGCGAACGACGAACAAAACAGCATAAGGTGACCAGGTTTTATATACTCAAACTATTTTTTTTGTGGAAAAACATAGTTCACTACTGTATTGTTGCATGTAGCACGAACATTTTCAGTGCATACTAAAAATGCATTCACCAATTCACAAAAATTTATCATTCGCAGGACTTTTTATTAATTTTGAACACTTTTTATAATATAGTGTTTCTTCCTATTTCCCACTTTTTCATATGGTCACTTCATCAGCTGTAAAATGTAAAGAATAAATTATTTACAGAAAAAATTTTTTTTAAATAATTACAAAAAGGAATTTGTTGTGGAAAAAAGGATACCTGCGGGGAAAAATTATTGAATTTCTAAACAATCGGACATCAGAGGATTATAAAGATTTTTAAAAAAATTCATTATTTTAATTTATTCGTCGTTATTGTATTTCATAGGACGAATTTATAGTGCGAATTTTTACAAACAAATTCGTCGTACTGAACGAAATTCGTCGTTCGTCCCAGTTGTTTCTACTATAACTTTAAGTTTTGATACATTTGTTTAGATGATTGATCTATTAGTTTAATGTCTGTACATTTTACTGGAATTCTCTGCTGGGATCCAAATATTATTTCTTTGTTATCAAGATTGTTTTCTTGGATTCCAAAGAGTAAACCGCTAACGCATATGTTAAACATTCTCTTGGCTATCTTGAATTTTTACTAGTTACAGCACTTGTTTATGTGAACTCTTACAACATCGAATCGCAATTATCCTGCTAGTTCAAGGTAAAAAATTGGATGAAATAAAGAATATTTTATCATACTGATTTTAATGAAAATACTATATTTTTTCATTTCATAAATTTTTTACTGTGCACACAAAAAACTTGTGCATAAGTGGTGGTTCACACGAATTTTTTCAATGAGGGCATGTGCACCACCGGTAGGTCACATGCTACATAATATTATTATTGAGATCAAAATGTATAAATATCTCGAAAATATCACTGTGACCACCGATGGGTCACCTGGCACCATGTGCTCTTCTGTAACTCTTGAATGTGACCACCGATGGGTCACCTGGCACCATGTGCTCTTCTGTAACTCTTGAATGTGACCCACCGGTGGTCACATTCTAAAAACACAAAAAAAAAACAACAAAACTAAATAAAGACACAGAACGGTCCACTAACACTTAACATACACTTTTAAACAACAAAAAAACACTTTTGGCACACTGGTAATTTTTTTTAATATACGGCGGCAGCGAACGTGTTAATGCGGCACACCAACTAGGCTGTAAAAAAAATTAAATAAATAATTTTAGGAAATTACTTTCTCAAACACCAATTGATCACATCTAGAAATAATGAAAAATATTAAATGATTTTAAAACCAGCACTGAAAAAGATCATTGGAACTATTTACAAGTTCCTAACTACATACAGTCTTGAATATTTTGAAGAGAGTAACCGAACAATGGAACATTCAAAAAGAAAAGTATAATTTTGATGTTTCCTTTACTTTAAAAGTTCTAGTTTACAGATAACGCTTAAAATATGTATTTTTGGAACTCAAAATTAGGTGTCATAATAATTTTCTGAACGATTTATTGTGAAGAAAGCATTGTTAGTTGTAGTGTTAGTATTATTTCAAACTACAGTTGAATACTAATTATTTATTAAATGAATTAAAATAAAAAATTATTTTAGCGCCGTGAAAGTAGCGAAACGAATTTTTTTCTGGCGGCGACAGTTTTTCTACCTTTTTTCAATTTATTTATATTTTTTAAATTTATTTGATTTTTTAAGTCAATACGTGTAATATTATTACAACGCGGTTGGTTATAATATGTACATATTTATATTTTTGAACATACATACATATGTACATAGATATGTACAATAAAGAAGGAAACATTTTAATATATTAACAATAATAATAATAATAATAATATCCTAATATAAAATTAAACTATAAGCAACAATTTTGAAACCATATTCCCAAAGTAGTTGCGGAGAAAGAGAAAACAAAAAAAAAAAAACATTCAGTAATCGAGGGCTACTAGAGCTGAAATCATGAAGTAGTTTTTTCTTGTAAGTGACAACAGAGCGGTCAAATGTTCTTAAACCAATCGGCGATTCATTATAAACCCTTGCTATTCTTACATAAAAAGATAGCTGCAACAAGGTGGTTAACCTCGGAATCCTCAACTGTCTATTTCTATGAGACCTACCCAATTCAAGTAATTCAGTTAGGTACAAAGGCACTTGCAACTTAACGGCCTTATAGAAATGTAACAAGTTTCTATACTTGAGAAAATCAACAAAAGACACATGTTGTCGTAATCTAAGGGAATATAGATATCTAATAACCCTCTTGAACGCCAACCTTATTCTTCTGATTAGATAACCATATGTCCCAGAATAAACTTACAGACCATGTAAAAACAAAGGCATAACTGCTGCATGGACAAACCGCTTCTTAATCTGAAAGGGTAACACTAAGTCCAAGCTATATAACTTACGTAATACAAAGCAAACCTTCGAGACTACAGAATTAATGTGACTTTCAAAACTTAATTTTGCATCAATGATGACACCAAGGCATCTAATTTTATCAACAAATTTGTGGCCTCCACATTGCACATTCATTTATAATGATGAGATACCCTGTACTACTTGAAAACATTTACGATAGCTAGTAATATATTTTACAACTGTGTTATTTTTTGCATATACATAAAAACAGTATATATATATTTTTTTTTTTTTGCTCGAACACGTCATGGCCGACAGAGCGTTTACTCCCTTAAATTAAAAATTAATTAATAAGAAAAGTTTTACAAATTAAATAAACTTAGTTAAAAATTAGCAACGTGTTTTCTTTTTGCGGGAACTCAAAGGACTCCCACATTGGTGACCCCGACGTTGACACCAGCGCCACAACAACATATTGCGAAGTAAAACGTGTACATAACCTAAGTTACACCTGGTAGACAACTTCTGCAGCCTATCCAGATACTAAGCGCAATTTTAAAACATTCTGTGTCACAAGAGCAGCAAAAGCCACATCAATTGTGAAACTAAGGATTTTTTTCAATTTTTATATTTCTAACAAGAAATCAACAATCATAAGAGAGAGAATTCTCAGCCGGCCATATCTGGTCAACAACCGCAGCAGCAAATATTCAAAGCAACTTGAATTGGGAAACGAGCCCAACAGAAACCAAATTGGATACCAAAGACTTTGACCAACACCCTCGGAAGCCATTCAACATGCCCGAGACTTCAACACAAGCAACAGAGCAGCAACAAACACAAAACGTAAGTACCGTTAGCAATTTGCCTTTACCCGAAATAGGTCGAATAACAATAAAAGCACCAACGTTCATTAAAAATGAGCCCGATTTATTTTTCATACAAATGGAAGCTCAATTTGCTAACGCGGGAATCACACGTGACAATTCAAAATATAACCATGTTATAGCTGCACTTGATCCTCAATATTTGTCAATGGTTTCTGATTTGATTCGCAATCCGCCACCGGACGGCTCAAAATATGAATCATTAAAAACGCGTTTAATTAGTGAATACACCGCGTCTGATCAAATTAAGTTGAAAGTTTTGTTGACTGAAATTGAACTTGGTGACGGTAAACCATCTCATTTATTGCGGAAGATGCGTGAATTAGCGCGTAATTCTTTAACCGATGAGGCATTAAGGTCACTATGGATTGACCGCCTACCAGAAAACGTAAGGGCAGTCGTCGCAATTTCAAATGACGATTTGAACACATGTGCCACTTTGGCCGACAAAATTGTAGAGTTGGCTACACCCAAGCACATCTCCGAAATCAAAACGGACAATAATAATGTATCATTGTTACAAATGAAGGAACAAATCGACGAGCTTACAAAATCTTTTAGGGAGTTTAGAGCAAGTCGCAGCAAAAGCCCGAATTCGAACGGCATTAACAACCACAAAAACAACGAAAGCAGACGCTCTCGTTCCAAGTCAAACAGCAAGCGACCATATTGTAGATTTCACTATAGGTTCGGCGCACTAGCGCGAAAATGTGAACAGCCATGTCGGTATAAAAAGCCTAGTAACAATTTATCGAATAATTCGGAAAACTAGAAGCCACTTCGTCACCGTCGGTACACGAAGTGGATTCAAATTTCACTCGCCGTCTTTTCGTTACCGACCAATCAAACCATCGCAAATATCTGGTCGACACTGGCGCCGACCTATCAATTTTGCCAAAAAATCTATTCCCTAAATTAAAAAAACCAGATGTATATAAACTTTTTGCCGCTAATGGCACACCTATTGAAACTTTCGGTTTCCTTACATGCAAAGTTAATTTAGCTCTACGTCGCGATTTTGTTTGGACATTTCTTATTGCCAATGTCTCTAAACCCATTCTTGGTGCTGATTTTCTCAGTGAATACGGATTGTTAGTAGATATAAAAAATAAGCAATTGATCGATTCAAAAACAAATTTGCGCACTAGGTGCAATTTACAATTCACGCAATATCAACGAGTTAGTTCAGTAGATAACAAATCAAGCTTCAATAATTTAATTTGTGAATTCAAGGACCTCACCTTACCTCCAACATTCAATAAATATGACACCTTCAAACCAGGTAATGTACGACACCAAATTATTACAACAGGTCAGCCCGTTTTTTCACGCGCTCGGCGTTTAAATCCCGAAAAATTAGAATTAGCAAAAACTGAGTTCGACTTGATGCTCACAGCGGGTATTTGTCAACCCAGTAAAAGCCCTTGGGCAAGCCCATTACATATGGTACCAAAGAAAAACGGCCAATGGCGTTTTTGTGGTGACTACCGTTCATTAAACGCAATTACAATACCTGATCGGTACCCCTTACCACACATCCAAGATTTCACGCACATTTTTGCTGAAAAACAATGTTTTTCAAAAATCGATCTCATTAGCGCGTACAACCAGATTCCAATTGCTGACGATGACAAAGAAAAAACAGCGATTATAACACCTTTTGGTCTTTTTGAATTTAATGTCATGCCATTTGGTCTCAGAAATGCTTCACAAACATTTCAACGTTTCATGAACGGTCTTTTTCACGATCTTGATTTCGTAGTTGTTTACATCGATGACATTTGCATAGCACCCAAAAATATCGATGAACACCGAAATCATTTGCGAATAGTTCTCCAACGCCTACGAGAACATAATATCAAAATTAACCTGGCCAAATGTGATTTCGGTCAAGAAACAGTCATTTTTCTTGGACACATTGTTTCAAAAAATGGCATCAAACCAACTCCAGAAAAAATTGAAGCCATTTTAAAATTCAAAAAACCTGAAAAAGCACATGAGCTTCGCCGCTTTTTGGCACTTTTAAATTGTTATCGTCGTTTTCTACACAAAGCCGCGCATATTCAAGGCAAACTTCAAGTATTAATCAAGGGTAACAAGAAAAACGACAACTCGCAAATTGTCTGGAGTGATGACGCACTGAACGCATTTGAACAATGCAAAAATGATATCGCTAATGCCACGTTTCTAACGCATCCTATTCCTAATGCAACATTAGCATTACACGTGGATGCCAGTAATTTTTCTATCGGAGCAGTATTACATCAAACTCATAACGGACTACTTCAGCCCTTAAGTTTTTATTCAAAGCGACTAACAGACACCCAGAAACGATACAGTACCTATGATCGTGAGTTACTGGCAATTTATCAGGGAATAAAGCATAATAAATTTATGATCGACGGGCGCAAGTGCATCGTGTATACGGATCATAAACCGTTAACTTTTGCTTTTCTTCAAAAACCTGATAAGGCGTCACCAAGACAAGCACGTCACCTTGACTTCATAGGTCAGTTTACAACTGACATTCGGCACATTTCCGGCAAAAATAATATTGTCGCTGACATGTTGTCTCGCATTGAGGAAGTTAAAGCGGATGATATCAGCCTAGAAACTCTGGCACATTCTCAAGTTAACGATCAAGAATTACAACATGTTATTAAAGAAAAAAATAATTCTTTGAATTTGAGTAAAATTAACATTCCTAACTCTGATCTCTATATACACTGCGACACGTCCACAAAACAAATCAGACCTTTCATTGTAAAAAGCATGCGAAAACAAATTTTCAACCTTTTGCACAACCTTTCACATCCAGGCAAAAGAGCGTCCGTAAAACTGATTGCGGAACGTTACGTTTGGCCAAGTCTCAGAGCAGATGTTTCAAAATGGACAAGCGAATGTATTGAGTGCCAAAAGAGCAAGGTCCACAAACACAACAAATCTGTGCTTGATAATTTCAAAGTTCCCGACGGGAGATTTAAACACATAAACATTGATCTCATTGGGCCGATGCCTTTGTCAAAGGGTTTTAGATACTGTCTTACGTGTATTGACCGCTTTTCACGTTGGCCTGTGGCTATTCCAATTGAAAACATGACAGCCGAAACTGTCGCTGTCGCACTCATTCACAATTGGATTTCACACTACGGCGTTCCGCTTTATATCACAACCGACCAGGGTCGACAATTCGAGTCGAACTTATTTAAAGAATTAAACCGGTTGCTCGGTTGCAAACATGTACGAACGTCACCATATCACCCCCAGGCCAATGGAATAATTGAAAGATACCATAGGACTCTAAAAGCATCGATTATGTGTCACCAAAATGATACCTGGTACGACGTATTACCCCTAGTAATGCTCGCATTAAGAACAACATTCAAACCGGATTTACACGCGTCTTCAGCAGAAATTTTATACGGTACAAAGTTAAAGCTACCAGGCGATTTTTTCGACAACAAAACTATTAATTATTCATCAGAATTTGTTAACAACCTCAGGGACACTATGAATCAAATAAAAACCATTGAAACATCAAATCATTCAGCAAATAAAAATTTCGTACAGAAAGAACTTTTGAGTTGCACGCACGTCTTCCTACGCGATGATTCCGTTAGAGCTCCATTCAAGCAGCTTTACGATGGCCCATACCAAATTATTGAAAGAAAAGGAAAAAATTTTGACATACGGGTAAACGGCAGATTGGTAACGGTATCTATAGATCGTTTAAAAGCTGCTATACTAGAAGATACATCTACTAAAAACATATCCAAAAATTTAATTGCAAAGAATAGATCTAAGGTGGACAATGAAACGCCTAACGATACGAGAAGTTCAAATAACGTAAACAAGGATCCCACAGAAACTAGAACACGATCAGGTAGATTAATAAAATCACCTAACCGATTAGTGACTTTCTCAACGTGATCGGTGGACCACTGGAGGGGGAGTATGTGGCCTCCACATTGCACATTCTTTTATAATGATGAGATACCCTGTACTACTTGAAAACATTTACGATAGCTAGTAATATATTTTACAACTGTGTTATTTTTTGCATATACATAAAAAACAGTATATATATATATTTTTTTTTTTTTGCTCGAACACGTCATGGCCGACAGAGCGTTTACTCCCTTAAATTAAAAATTAATTAATAAGAAAAGTTTTACAAATTAAATAAACTTAGTTAAAAATTAGCAACGTGTTTTCTTTTTGCGGGAACTCAAAGGACTCCCACAAATTCAATAGAAGTACCATCTAACACAATACAGAAATTGTTACAAACACGGTTACCAAATAGCATTGCCTTGGTCTTAGAAGGATTGACAGTAAGTTAATTATCAGTAATCCATCCATAAAGCAAACCAACAGTGTAGTCCAACATATTCTGTAATACATCTGGTAAATCCATATGACCCTTAAATAACAATTGTATGTCATCCGCAAATGAAAATGGCAGGCACATGTTGTTGGACAAAATTCCAAATAAGTCATTGATGAACATTATAAAAAGCAAAGGACCAAGCACTGACCCTTGTGGCACTCCGTTGTAAACAGGAAGCAAACGAGAACTGCAGCCCCTACTAATTACATACTGCTTTCTATCTGCAAGATAGGAAGAAACCAGTCTGCAAGCCGACCTTGAAAAACCAAAAAATCTATACAACTTATATACCAACAGCGAACGATTGACCCTGTCAAAAGCTTTCGACAAGTCTAGAGAAAGCATAACACAAAAACCTTTGACAGATAAGTTTCTACTAATGTTATCAGTTAGACCAATCAACAACGAGGTGGTATTCCTATTATTCCTAAATCCAGATTGGCAATCATGCAACAGCCCATAATCATCAACGTGCTTAACAAGCTGCTGTTTAATAAGATGTTCGAGCATTTTTTGCAATATTGGCAATACAGAAATTGGTCTCAAGTCGTTGAGCGCTCCATTATTCTTTTTAATAGGAATTATTTTTGCAGTTTTCCATAGCAATGCAAAAGTAGACGTAGTAAAGATGGTATTTACCAGGCGCAGTATGTATTTGCCAATAAAATGCATTAATAATCGAGTGAAATTAAGCGTAAAACCATCATTACCAACAGAACTGGATTTAATCGAATCAAAAGCCTTAAACATCTCCAATAAATCAACTGAACGAAAAGAGAACCCACTACGGGGTGTACTCGAAAAATCAACTGTTTGTCCACTGTGCGCAGTTTGGTTTGAGTAAAAAGCTTCATTCAGAATATTAGGGTCTACACTCCCAAGATCATTGGCACCCCTTCCAACACCATTCTGGTTAAGTACTAACCAGATTTGTTTACTGTCCTTATTCTCAAAAATTGAGCCGTATGCTTTCCTTTTTAACTTTCTCATGACAAATTTTACCCTGTTCCTATGACGACAAAAAATTCTCTAGTTCTCTGTAGTCCTATCATGCAGATATGCCCCATAAGCAAGATCTCTGAGCGAAGCCTGATGTTTAATTTCTGGGCATTCAACCAGTTATCAACACGATTATTTAAAAAACGACGCTTTAAAGGTACGACAGAATGCAAAAACTGCATATTATCATTCAAAATACTTAGCTGCTTATCAACACAGTCTGTGAAGTACATAGTATCAAACCAACAGTCAGTCAGCTTAGCCTGAATAGATACAATCCTAACTGCATTATAATCATAGAACTGACAAAACCGCTAAGTCAACAATCGTGCTGCCCTTAGCGAGAGAAAGATAAAAGAGTGCCGCGTAATCCCCGGGCAATCAAACTGTCCAGATCTAACAACCATTTCAGATTTCGTAACCAGAAAAAAGTCCAACAAAGATGTAGAATTACAACGAACGTCAAAATACGTGGCCATAGAGTTGTGAACAAGAGAAAGTCCCATTCTGTGACAGCTATTACGCACCGTCAGAGATTTATTCATATCAAATAGGTTATTGTTAAAATCTCCCACAACAATAATACTGGAGTATTGTACTCAGCCTTTAAAATTGCTAACTCATATTCATTTCCAAAATGTGTTTGTGACTATGACTGCGGAATGATTTAAAAAAAATTTAAATGAAACAGATACACACAAAATGATTGTGTTTGCAAAGACAGCGACTTCAGCAAACACACATGCATAGTCGACAGCCACAAGCATGCAAAGTAAAACGACTAACAACTGAAATATTCGCAGCAGATTTATTGATAGCAAAATGAACTGTCAACGAAACGACTAAAATGACCACGACAAACATATTTTGACTATTAAGAAAATCCAGTAATTTATTAACATTTATTGGCAGACAACAATTTGTTTGTTGTTGTTTGCCATTATGTTAATTTTCTTTGAACTGCAATTAACTATTAACATATCAACTTGTTTCGCACTCCACAAACAACTAAATAGCAACATAACAACTACAACTCAATTCTCTTAACTACCGTCAGTCATTAGTCACTTTCATCAGAATTATTGTTGCTGTTGCTATCGATTTGTGTGTTTGCGAAGTCATTGTTGTTGCAGACGAAATCATTTTATGTCAAACTGTTTCATTTAATTTTTTTCAATTCATATTCATGGTTGAAGCAGTAGCAGAAGTCGTTTGACAAAAATTGTTTATGCGTTCGGTATGCACTAGTCAATTTTTGTCTGCTATTGCTATTTTTTCGTCAGCAATTTAAACACTGATTGTACTAGCAGGTCAGAAACTTCACTCTCAATCGAAGCAAAATCCCCATGAGGTAAATATACCACTCCCACCAAAAATATAACATCACCAATATAAAGCTCAGCAAACAGGCACTCAACAATACCATAATTACTACCCATATAAACTACTTTATGATTAATCTCCCTAGAAACATAGAATGCAACTCCACCACCCCTCATACATGTACGATCATTTCTGTGCCAAACATAGCCTGGAATATCCACAACACTTGTAGAAACAGTTTGCTTCAGTCAAGTTTCACTAACACCAAAAACATTTAAAAACTCGCCATCCAACAACTGCTTAATTTCGCAAAACTTTGTGGAGTTAGGTTTCAAATTAAAACTTGTACAATTCAAATGACCTATATTGGCATTATGCTGCAAGTTATTAAAATGAGATCTCAAATGACTATTATCACTAATTACTGGCCCTAAATTCTGCATAACGTTCGTATAAAATATGTAAAATAGATAACAATAATCATTATAAAAGCAAAAACAAAACAATAAATAATCAAATGTTAAAGTAAAAGTTAAGACAAATTTCCATAAATAATTTATGAGTACTATTTTTAACTAAAAAAAACTGCTAAAAACTCGTGTTTTCGTTACTCTTTTGTTTTAAGTAATGAACTTTTATGTCATTAGACATACATACAAAAATATATACATACATACATATGTATGTATGTATGTATGTATGTATGTATGTAAGGCTGAGTACAATACTCGGTTTTTACCTTTTCTCGCTCTACTCGTAATCCTCAAATTGTGATCCCTAGAATTAGATCTAGTTTGTTTGAGCGTTCGTTTATTGTTAGAGTGGCTCGTTGGTGGAGCTTTTTACCGATTGACCTTCGCTTATTTTCCCACTCGAATAACGTTTTCCGCCTCAAACTGTTGGCTTATTTCTCTTCGCTGGAGTAGGCTGTTTTTGCTTATTCTGGCTATTTCTTGTACTCTATTATTCTGATTTTTGGATTCGATGAATTATTTTTTCGAAATAATATAACCGCACGGAATTATATAGTCAAATTAATATATGAAATTTTAAACATATGGAGTTGAAGATCTGCTAGCTTGTTCTGTCATTATTACTTTTGCTGATTATGTAATGTTCTTGATTCAGGTGCCATGTTTCTTAAATTTAAATTTACTCTGTGAACCTTCATTTGGGACGTCTATATAGTTTTTTTTTAAGCTATTTTTTTTTTAATTACCTTCTTATTTTTGGGCTAGGGAGCCACCTTGAAACTCTATTTCTTGAAGTATTATTATTATTTTTTTTTCCTGTTATTCGGGCTTCTGCTTTTGTAATATATATTTTATTGGCCTTAGGAGGCTTTGTATATTACCTGAATTTAAATAAATAAATAAATATGTCCGATGACATAAATATTTTAATAGAAACAAGTAAAAACGTTATATTCGACCGTGTCGAATCTTATATACCCTCCAAATATTTAGTAAGTAAATTTAAAATGTTTAACTTGGTGGGACAGAGTCCCTTTAACACATCTCTGTACCCAATTTTAAATCTCTATTTTGACAGTCGTTCCGGGAAGGCCCGCGGGGGAGACGTTTCACCTCAGCAAGATCAGATAACATCTCAGCTTCTGATAAGCTTAAGGAATGCAAATTGTTCAATATTTACACTATTTTTGCATATAATATCGTAAAGGCCCACTAAAGGGGGCGGGGTCCAAAAATAGACTACATCATGGTTTCCACAGACGAACGTATGGGCAGTGCTAGACTGTCTTAGACTTCATCACTGATCAACAATATATTTATGGGGCCAATTCTTTTCGGAGGGTATTAAAACTGTATTTTGTTGGGCTATCTCTGGCAACGGCCATGGGGAAGAGCTTTGCCCTTTGCCATAAAACTCTAAAAATAAATGTTTGGGATAATTAAATGTAATTTTGAACTTTTTTTTTATAATACGGTCAAGTAGAGGGCAAAGGAACGGGTAGGGCAGAGGAGTACCAGGTTACGTGTCAGCTTCGTCATTAAAGCTTAAAAATGTAATTTTTAAGGAATGCAGCCTTAAGTAAAACAACTTGTTTAATTTTTGCTCTATTTTGGCATATAATAACGCCCACTAGAGGGGGCGGGGAACAAAAATATATTTTTTGGTTTTCATGGCGCTAATGCGTTGAACTTTCTTAAGACATTAAAATAAATCATTTGCTACACAAAATTCCAAAAAAAAATTTTTTAATTATGTTGTTTTTTAGAGGTTGGATTAGTTCTTGTTAGGGGAACTTTTTTCCCTCTGACTTGTGCTATCCTTAAAGATATACATATTTATATCAAATTTCAAGAGTCTGGCCATTTTCGTTTGGACTGAATCGTGATTTCCACAGACAGACGGACGGACATGATCAGATCGTCTTAGATTTCATCACTGATCAAGAATATATACTTTATGGGGTCTCAGATGGATATTTCGCTGCGTTACAAAGGGAATGACAAAGTGCATATACACCTGCAATTCTTTTATGGAGGGTATATTACGGAATTTTATTAATAAAATTATAATACCGGTATTTACTTGGAACATATACATCCCGTATCATGCTCCGATTTTTATGAAACTTTTGTCATGGGTAATACTCTTAAATCTAAGAATTATGGTAGAAAAATTTTAGAGCGGACCCTCTTAGTTTGGGAGTTATAGGCCTCTAAAGTGAAAACATATACATATATGCCTATAACATTCTCTATATCAATCATGTTGGTATGAAGAATGTTATAGGCATATACTATGTTTTAAATTTAGATGCCTATAACACCCAAACTAAGAGCGTCCGCTAAAAAATTTACCATAATTCTTAGATTTAAGGGTCCCTGGCGGGACAATTCACTTGAGTCCGTCAAATCGGTCTTAAGGGATGTCCTCCGCCGTTTCAAACCATCCTGTACCCCTGAGGAAGGATGATACCCCTGAAAGCTCCATGTTTGCCAGGCTGTCTAAGTCTGACAGAAATCGGGAGCTCAGCGCCACTGCCCTTGCATTTGCAAGGGCTGGACACTGACACAGAAGATGGATTGTCCCGCCAGGGCCAACGGCCCTCTAACCTAACCTAGATTTAAGGGTATTACCCATGAGAAAAGTTTCATAAAAATAGGAGCATTATACGGAATGTAAATTTAAGCCAAATTATTACCACTACCACTATTACCACTACCATTATTCGTTTCGGTTGCCATTCTTTCGTATGGAATGGCCTAATTAGCACAAAATGGAATGTTACCGGAATATATGAGCAAGCAGCTGAGTTATGTAGCTAGTGTACAGCCGTATTTCTTGCGAAATGCGAATGATTTTAGAGTAAATTTTAGTAGAACAAATTTTGAACAAAACATGTTATTCCACAAAGGTCTTAGATTATTCAATGGAATTCCAGATGAATTAAAATATGAAAATAATTTTTTCGCATTCAAAAGTAATGTAATAACTTATGTAAAACAAAATTTCTAATGTATTAAGTCCAAAGAAGTAATGTAACAAATATGTATAATTTTAACAGCAAAAATAAATCCTAAATAAATAAATGACAAAAAAAAGTAAGTGTGTATATAACGTAAATTCGAATATTCTATGTTCTGTAAATTTTAATTAATTCTTACTTGAATCAAGTTTATGCGATATTCAGCAACCGTTATTTTGCCCTCAGTGCCATTTAGTACTGCAAATACTTCTTGGAGTAATTTTGATATTATATCCAGATCTGAACATTTTATGGATAGATGTTTTAAGCATTCACCAGAATCATATCTAGAAACTTCATCTTTTGAATGCAAATGTGGTATTAACATTTTCCCTAAACCCAAAGCATATGGGCTTAAGTCAAATTGTATCTCCTGTATAACTTTACCAACAGTTTCCAAAATAATTTCCGGATTTCTTAACATAGATCTTTGTACTGACGGTAAAATTTTTTCTTCAAAGTCATCTCTTGATATGCAATTTATTATTATTTTACATGCTGAAATACTGCTTATATGGGGTTTGGTTTTAGCGTTTATAATTCCTTTAACAAATGTGTCAATTAAAACGGCTTTATAATCAAGGATGGTATCGACGTTATGTTTTTCTTTTAACAAAGTTATAAGAGTCGCCATGAACACCACAATGTTGATTGTAATATCCTTCTTTAATAGAACTAACATATATTTTTCAAAATAGTCATATTCCAAAATCTCCATCAGAACATTATTAGCTACATTGATTATACGTTCATTTAATGAACAGAGGACAATTTGGTATAACATCGATTGATATTCAATCAATCGGGGAAGTTCTGTTTTAAAAACATTTGATTCAGCATTACTATATTTGTTCATTAAAGTTGTCCAACCCAATGCCAGAACAGCTGCCTTGGATGCTTTTTGTGCAGGGGCGTTTGCCAGCTCCCTACAAGATAGAATCTTAAATACAGCCATTATGCTCTCAATAGTTGAATCGTGGTGATATTTCAGCAAATCAATAATAAGATCTCGCACAAGATGTTGTGATTTGTGGTCCTTATATTTGGTTAATGTCATAGCTAATATTTTCAGTACACTGCGTATTGTGGCTGCATTTATATCTATTGGCATAAATAAACACAAAAATAAATGTGTATACATTTGTGAATACTAGTCAAATACAACATATAACAAAATGTATTAAGTACCTGATGATGACAACGAAGCAGACAAATACGAAAATAGCTCCTCTCTTTCTGCCACAGGTGCGTTCAATATTCGATTGGGCAGATCGTGCAAAAACGTAGATGCCTGGAGTAAACAGATATATAATATATACACATATTAACATATGTAATGTTTTGCCATTAATATTTCTCAAAATACCTGGATTTCCGATGCCATTTCGAAGAATTAACCTTACTTTAATTCAAAGATATCTTTGAGAATATAAAACCGGAGCACGATGCTTATATTTTGTCGGCGGATGAGTTATTCATCTGCATTACTTAGCGTCTATACCTGATATTAATTCTGATATAATATGAGAGAGAACGTCGGCAGAATAAAGGGAAAAATATATTTATATAAATATTAATATCTATGTAGGGGGAAACGTACTATTGTAAATATCATAATATTTCATAATTATCAAGCAACCGTGCAGTAAACATCTTCGTTTACTTTAATAGTACTGTGTGTTTTATAAATGTTTTGGCATTTTTTATATATTTATTGTGTGTATAAAGTTAAAAATAGTTCTGTGTAAAAGTTTTGTTAGTTTTATAAACAATTTGGTTTATAAAATAGTTATTGTGCATATTAAAAAAATAAAATGGAAGTTTTGCGTCTATTTTAATACGCAAAATTCTTTTCTTGTGTCTAAATGTGTGTATGTGTACGTTTTCTGACAGTTCATATCATGATATTGTTTTCTAAATATATATTATGAAAACAATATTATAATATTTGATATAATATTAATATTGCAGTCCACACGTAATATGATTCTCTCTGCTATGAAATTTGACGTTTGCTGATAGGAATATATTTGATTTTATATCAGGTATAGACGCTATGTTAGTAGCGACGGCCTGAAATGTTTATTACTTAGCGTTTACACATGCCACTTGGAGTTCGAAAAATTCAATCCACTAACAACCAAGGCGAATTCATACCATAAAACTCAAAAATAAAAAAAAAATAAAAATTTCAATTCCTGGGTTGGACAAGTGCAATATATTATAGTAAATAAAAGTGACCAAAATGGTAAAAATTTGAAATTTTTCTTAAAAAAATTACTTTATACCTCATGAAGCGCTGCACTGATAAACAAAAAAATTCAAATTTCGCTTTCAGGGTTTGGAAAATTTAAGTTTTTTTTTATCCTTCAATATATTGTAGTACATGTTATAACCAATATGGTTAAAAAATTTTAGTTTTTCTTAAACAAAACTACTTTATACCTCATGAAGATTTGCATTGATAAAGAAAATTTTAAAAAATTTAAATTTCGTTTCCAGTGCTGGGAAATTAAAAGTTTTTATACATAAAAGTAACCAAAAAGGCAACGAACGTCGGTTTTTTACTAATTAAAACTATTTTTTAGTTCAGGAAAAACAAAATTGGTATGAAAAATTAAAAAAAATAAAAATTTAGATTCGAGATTTGGTTAACTGCAATATTTTGTAGTACATAAAAGTGACAAAAACGGTTACAAATATTAAATTTTTCTTAAATAAAACTATTTCATGCCTCATTGGGAGTTGCATTGGTAAAAAAATTAAATTTCGTTTCCAGGGTTGGGAAATTTAAATATTTATTCTGCATAAAAGTAACCAAAAAGCAATTGACGTTGTTTTTTTTTTTGCTAATTAAGACTTTTTTATATATCAGGAAAAACAAAATTGGTATTAAAATCCTAAAAAATCAAAATTTCGATTGCAGGGTTCGACAAATGATATATTTTATGGTACATGAAAGTGCCCAAAAAGTATAAAAATTTTAATTTTTTTGTCAAGTAAAACTATGTTACACGTCACTAACGCTGCAATTACACATGCAAGTAGTGGAATGACATTGTTATATTCGTATTATCAAAGAAAAATTATTCGAAATAGTCGAATCTCATGCAATTTGCTTTTCTGTCTACACATGCCATTGTTAGTTCATTTTGAAAATGTCGTCGAAGCGTAAACTTCGATTTTGATTCTATTTCAACTTTTTGTTTTGTTTGTTATGTAGAGTTACCGAGTTCACCATATAGGCGCATTTTTGGGGGAAAAGGTTAGCATATAATATTATTAATACTGTTATGATATGTTATGTTTATTTGAAGCATTGTTGTCACAATACTATTATATATAAATAAAAAAATTTCATTTATATTATTATTAATATTATTTTAATAATATTAATGCTCTTTAATTAACAAACTTGCTATTTTTTATGCGAACTTCAAGAAATACTGGATAATAATACATTACATACGTTAAAACTTTCATTACAATTTTACTGTAATCCAGAAAGTTTGCATTAAATTTTTGGCAGGGTAACATTGATTATCGTTTTGACATTTAGTGGCATGCAAGTGCCAAATTTTTACTCGCATGCAAAATTAGCTGCCACTAGAAAAAATGTATGTGTATTAGTAAAAAGTTGTAAGTGGATTGACTTTTTCGAACTCCCAATGGCATGTGTAAACGCTAAGTAAATGACAACACTTGGATTGAAGACGCCAAAGGCACCCGGGTATCTTGGTGCGCACATAAGGGCTAAGCAATCTCTGACAGTTCAAACTCACAACAAATAAAAATCCAATAAGAGCAAAAAATTGCTTATATTCTTATCGCTGACACCTGGTTAAGTACGCACTGCCCTTCAAGATATGATTGAGTGATAATAATACTCACAAAACATTTCAGTTTTTATTTCTTTATTATTAAAATTTTTTTATAGAAAAGTTATCAAGTTTATAAATTAAGATAACAGCAAGAAAGAAACCGTGCATTTTTAGTGAAATAAGACTTGTAAAGCGGCACATCCATTATACGATATAATTGTATATATATATTAATCGTGATATTATTTTCATTTTGGCCTATATTATGCATAACTGGCACAATATTTTCAAATAAAATATTGTGCAATTTTGTTACAATAAAAAGTGAACATAACCTATAAGCAAAACAAAAGCATATGGACTAGTAAATTGCGAGGTTGCATTTTTAAAAGTTTTGGTTCAATTTAAAATAAAAATATGTATTACTAATTAATTATATATAACAATTTTTAGCGACATGAGTGATGAAAACCTTATTTGTATTGTACAATGATGCCAACACATATCACAGTATATTGCATTTCTTCTGGTTTGTACAATAAAAATCAAGCCTTTTGATTTCTACCAATATATTGTGCCACCTTGAATATGACATACACATTGGCGAATTAATTGTACAATACGAAAAATTGCAGATATAATGCAAGTGGGTGGTCCGCTTAACTATATTTGGGGTATTTACTATCACCCTTTGTGATATTGTCATAAAGTCATAATATATTAGACCAGTTTAAGAACGTTGTGCTGCATACAAAAAGTTATAAAATAATAATACCTGTGGCCCAAATTCTGTTTCGGGAGCTATATTCCCAAAACTGTTCTTCGAAACAGTTTTTTGACAATTTTTATTCGAAGCAACAGCCACTCTGCGAAAATTTAATGATGCCAAATTGTAGCCCTTTTCATCCCCTTTAAGGTGATATAGGTATTTGGTGGCACAAATTCTGGTTCGGGAGTTATAGGTCAAACAGTGAGCGATTTGTAGGTTTCGAAAATAGTTTTTCGAAAATTTTGTTTGAAACAAGAACCACTCTGCGAAAATCTAATGATGCCAAATTGTATCCCTTTTCATGCCCTTTAAGGTGATATAAGACATTTGGTGGCACAAATTCTGGTTCGGGAGTTATATTCCAAAAACTGTTCTTCGAAACAGTTATTGAAAATTTTTTTCGAAACAACAACCACTCAGCGAAAATCTAATGATGCCAAATTGTATTAAGGTGGTATAAGTCATTTAATGGCACAAATTACTGTTTTGAAGCTATAGGCCAAAAACTGTTTTTTGAAAAAAGTTTTCGAAAATTTTTGTTAGAAACAATATCTGGAATCGAAAAACTAATGATTACAATATATGGCATTTGTTTTTTCCTTTTAGATGGTGTGATATTGTTTGTTGTTATCTTGTCTGGTTTAAGTGTTATAGGCTAAAAACTAGGTAAAAAGTTTGTTGAAAATGCAAAAAGTTTATTGAAGAGCTAAATATCCACAAAAATGGGACTTAAATAACCAACCGCTTTTAGATTGTTGCTGTATAATTTTTATTATTAACTTGGCAGTATTCGTTATATATGGCGTGCAAAATAGAAAGGGACCTAAGAGTAAAAACCTGTTTTGTTCAGGAGAGCCATTTTAAAGATTTAAATACGTGTATATTTGGTGTACCATCACTTCATAAAACCTGCATATCTCTGGGAGGGAACACTTTTGGGGCATGGGATCGGTCTCATTCGATGCTCAGATGTTGTCCACATAAAAAAAAGTGACAATTGATATTCTTTACCCTTATGTCCCTTTCTCTATGCGCTGTCACATATTCAGTCTGCAAATCCAAAAGTATTAATCTTTCCTTCATGAGAGAGGATTTGTTTACCTCTCCCTAGGAAAATGAAATCTGCAAAAAAGTATGATCAGAAAAGTTTCTTATGTTAACGGGTATTAAGGCTGGGTTAGCCGAACGTTGCTGTTGCCGTACCGTACTGTTACAACGTTTGTGCGCTTATAAAGCATATATACACGTGCCGTTCGTCAAATACAATCTATAAAAACAGACATTGTAAATACAACGATATATTTGGGGTATACACAATTCATGCTATTCATATTGTCATAAAGTCATAATATTTTTGGACCTGTTCAAAAAAGTAGTTTTTGTGCTGCATACAAAAATTTCATAAAATAATAGCACTCTTTCAGGTATGTTTTATTTTATATAATGCTTTGCGTGAGGCCTGACATATGTTACCATGTAAGTTATCTTGGAAGATTTCAACAAAATCCTTCAGAAGAACATTGGCAATCACTTAAAAGAATTTTGAGGTATTTAAAAGGCTCAATCAATAAGAAACTGGTATACGATGCAAATAATGATAATATCCTGGTTGGATAAGCTGATGCTGATTGGGCAAGTGCTGTAACAGATCGAAAATCTAAAAAATCTATGGATGTGCAGTGTCATGGTCCAGTAAGAAACAGCAAACTATTGCAACTAACATCGAGTCGAAGAGATCTAAGCACATAGATATTAAACATAATTTTATAAGAGACAATGTTAAGAAACTCATAGTCAAAATCGAATCGATTGGAACATCAGATCAGTTGGCGGATATGTGTACAAAATCCCTGGATGCAAAAACATTTTTGAACTTTTGTTGTTGTGTAGGTTTATATGATTGAGAAGGAGTATTGAAATGTATATTTTCAATCATAGAAACGTATGCAATTTAAATAAACTTAAACTTCAATAATATGTACATATATACTGAGAACATTTTTCATTACGATTGTAAACTTTGTTGGATACACAATTCTTTCTTTTTTAAATAAAAATTATATTAAAATTCGTTTTTAATTATTCCAATTACAAGAATTTTCGACTCGAAAACGAGCGCATAAATGCTTATTTTTATCGTGCGAAGGAGTCGAAGTGACTGGGTATTATTAACAAGAAGATCTGTGGTGTAGTGGGACACCGGATATAAAATATTAATTTTAAGTCCTACTCGAGGTATAAAGAAAATAATTATTCGGGTATACATTTTTTATTATGCTACTTAAAATACAAGGAGTCTAAGTTGTGACGACCAAAGTCGACCCGCTCGTTTTGGTCCACAACGCTGGAGTACCTTTTAATTTGATTAAAAAACAGTATTATTTTTGGTTGTGCATTATGACCCTACCGAACTCGGGTACTTTTGTTATGTAATGAATTGCCTTGTTATATTATTAGATTAAGAAGAAGTATGCTGTTTTGTATTATTATCATCTTTATTCTAAGAAGGATTATTATTTTGTATTATTAGCATCATTATTATAAGAAGAATTGTTATTTTGTATTATTATCATCATTATTATAAGTATTATCGTTAACTTTGTTGGTACTGAGGTATTACCGAATTGCCTTAGTATATAGATTGTTATTATCTCTAGCATCAGTATTATTTTTAGTTCAGACGTCACTTGAATTCAGTCGGTACCTTATTTGGTTTTATCCCTGTTGTCACCCAACACTGATACCTACCATCATGTAGGGTCGCTAGTAAGAAAACAAACACAACACACATCGAATATGCATACTTGTGTTCGTGTGACTGTGTATGCTTGTGCGCTGTTAAGAAAACAGACACAACACTCATCGAATAGGCATACTTGTGTTCGTGTGGCTGTGTATGGTTTTGCATGGCAGACAAAGGTATAAAAGGCGAGTCATTGCAAAGATAATGGCAGTTTGCGTGCAGCGCTCGTTCTGGTAAGAACAAATATTAGAACCAGGTTGCTATTCTAACATTAACTCATACCAAACCGTAGCGAGGAAAGATATTGGAATCCAGGCTGCTGATTCAATATCTCTCCTAGGCAGTGAACTCAGTCTGTAGGCCTTAGTGTAGTAGTAGTTAGTGTGGTAAGAGGTTGCCATTGGAACCCAGGTTGCTGATTCAAGATGAATCTGACCACTGGTTAGTAGTAGTTAGTGTGGTAAGAGGTTGCCATTGGAACCCAGGTTGCTGATCCAAGGCGAATCTGACCACTGGTTAGTCGTAGTTAGTGTTGTAAGAGGTTGCCATTGGAACCCAGGTTGCTGATCCAAGGCGAATCTGACCACTGGTTAGTAGTAGTTAGTGTGGTAAGAGGTTGCCATTGGAACCCAGGTTGCTGATCCAAGGCGAATCCGACCACTGGTTAGGACTATCTAGGGTGGAAAGAGGTTACCATTGGAACCCAGGTTGCTGATCCAAGGTGAATCTAACCACTGGTTAGGAGTAACTAGGGTGGAAAGAGGGTGCCATTGGAACCCAGGTTGCTGATCCAAGGCGAATCCGACCACTGGTTAGGAGTAGCTAGGGTGGGCAGAGGATACCATTGGAACCCAGGTTGCTGATCCAAGGTGACTCTGACCACTAGGAGCAAGATAGCCCACGGCTACTATCATACCGACACTAACCAAAAGTCTACAACATTCAGTAAGCACAGGGAACAAAACTACTAGCTATAGACTTAAGTAATTAGTATAAGGATTATGAAAATCTATTTTTAATAAGGAACTAAAACAAAATCTTTGACTTTGTATTGTTCATCAATTTATGTGACCCGACACTGGATTCCGCTGAGCTAACCCCAGCCCCCAGCCAGAGAGTGTCGTTACAAACTCAAAGAAAACTAAAACAAACGAAAAGCTCAAACAGTTGTAGTTGAAGTACAATAAAAAAAAAAAAACAAAAAATGCAACAAGTCGTAGTTTTTGTAGACTTTAAATATGTAAAAGTAAACACAACGTAGCACTACAGAAGTTGACATGTTCGATCATTCTCATGTCTGACTGACTACAACTTTTGATAAATTCCGAAGTTAAAGCATTAAAGACATTGTTTGTTTTAACAACAGCAACAAAATTCAGGCAGTGTTTTGATATAAACATACATACAAACTTATGTTCATATGTAAATCAAATTACAAAAACTAATCAAAAGAATAAACAAATAAAAACCCATATTTTCTGTTTAAACTTCAATCAAACCAAAGACTGTCGAACATGTAACTACTGTAGTAATTTGTTGTGTTTACTTTTATATTTTTAAAGTCTACAACAACTACGACTTCTTGATTTTTTCGTTTTTTCGGTTGTACTTCTACTACAACTGTTTGCACTTTTCGTTTTTTTATTTTTCTTTGACTTCGACTCTTCGTATTTTAAGATGCATTAACTTAAACAACAGGTTGTGTTTGTGCAGTGACAAAAAGAGAAGTCCAAAAAATAGAAAAAACTTACGACTTCTGCTACATTGACTGCAGTTTTTTAAACGCTGAGAATTCAATTTTGTTCCCAAACAAAATTGAATTCTGTCACGGCACAGCTGCGTATGATTAATATTTGTTTGTATGGAAATGTATTACTCATACGTCTTAAACATTAGGTCGTTCATTTACTTTTCCAGTAGTTGAGTAAATATTGCTCCAATTGAAAATTTTACTCTCAGGACTGGCTCTTGCTCGAAAAAGTACGCGAACGGAAAAATTGCAAAAACTTGCAGGTTATTTAAAACAGCTGATCAATAAATAGCTTAGAGTTGTAAAATATGGCTCGTTTTGACTGCGCAGTATATAATGTTTTTGGTACTTGATGCAAGGTATTTTATAAACTTTTAATTCATTACGAAATTTATTTATTACATTAAACTGCTGTGCAAAATTTAAACTCGTTTATTATGTACATGACTAATTTTGTTTCTTGTTAATAAAATATATCAATATTTCATGTTTGATAATCGGTGCTCAGAATAATATGCAGTCAGCAGTATTCGAATATAATGTATTGGCTTTACATCTCTAAAGCATTAGTGTAAATAAAACAAAGACAAATTTCGCCATGGATGCCAAAAAAACTCGATATTGTATGCTTTTTTCATTTCTTTACCTATCAAGAATAATTATTACCAGTTCACCTTCGCTTTCAGATGGTGATTTAACCGATAAATTCATTGCATCGAAAATAACGGAATTCATCTATTGTTTACTTATATGTTTGAATCATATGTTTTTTGTTTTCTAATGGAATTTACTGGCAAAAATTTGTCCATTAAAAATTTGCAGGCACTCAATCAGCAACTGTCATTTTATGCTTTCATATCAAGCTCTCTTTTGCAAATTTTTGTGTAAACGAACACATTTCAGTAAAACCCAGTACAAATTTGCACAAATTTTGGGTTACGCGAATAGAGCTGTTGATTTACCGCCATCCCTAAACAAAAGCGGAAAGCGTTTATTAGCTGTCAAAAGTTCTCATGTCCATACATTTTGTATGGAGCCTACCGAAATAACGCGGTGGCAACGCAACGGCAACGCTTTTCTATTGAAAAATCCTATTTTGACGGACCGTTTCACAATGAAGTTGGTTGCGAAAGAAAACCATTGTAGACAAACAAAAAAAAGCAAATATATACGAAAGTTAAATAAATAATGAAAGAGCATATATGTGCACTTCGTATTAGAAAATGGAGGTAAGACAATATTACCAATATTATTATATACATACATATATATGTGATGATTTCCTTTGACTCCTTAAAATAAAACACAGTTTCCTTTAAGTTTATAAAGGTTATAAAATTCAATTGGTTTATTTCGTTTGCTTTGTTTAGCTAGGTATATTTTAGAGATACTGAAATAGCGACGATACAGATATTCGGGAATTACTCACTGACTTATCAATTGAAACTTTAGATACCGAGCGCGACATTACAAGACAAGAAGCTAGAGGGAACATATTAAATATACAGCAAGAAAATCGTAAGGAATACAACCGCAAAAGAATCCCAGAAACCGAGTACAATGTTAACGAGCTGGTCGCCATTAAGCGTACCCAGTTCGGAACCTGTATGAAGCTGAGACCAAAATTCCTTGGACCGTATCGAATCACAAAGAAATTGAATCATGGCCGGTATGAAGTCGAACGAGTTGGGAACCTTGAAGGACCAAAAAACACTACGACTGTAGCAGATTCTATGAAACCATTGGAAGGCCATTCGAGGGCGAATGTGAAGTCAGGACGGCCGATTGTGGGGTAGCCGTAAGAGGACCATTTAGACGTAGAGGGGTTAAGCTACAGTTGAGCGACACACACAATTATGCACGCAAGTGTATTGGTACGAATTAACAAACAACCAAAAGAACAGAAACAGACAATTGAAAGTAAGAACTGATGCGCAAAGTAGTTGGTAAGTGACTATGAAATAAAGCGGTTGAAACGAGTTAAAGTGTGTAGTTGAAAGGTGATAGAGGAAGAGAAATGAAACTTAAGACTAATTAAATCTAAGTGAATACTTATTGCCTAAATATAACTAATTAAATCTAAGTGAATACTTATTGCCTAAATATAACTAATTGAATCTAAGTGAATACTTATTGCCTAAGTATAACTAAAATTAAACGTAAGAGAATATACTTATTTTCTACCAGTTAATAATTTGAAAGGTGTGACTTTGGTCCTTCTAGGTGGAGTGCTGTTTAGAACCTGTTGGACTCGACCCACGTGTTTATACCAGTGATCTGGATTCTCTACGCACGATTTCGTTAACATACTGATCATGTTGCTATTCATCCTTTCCACTTGGCCATTTCCTCTTGGTACGCCCGTTGCTATCAGAAGGTGTTGTATGCTTTGTGACTTGCAGTATTTTTCGAATTGACTTGATGTGAATGCGCTACCTCTATCCGTTATAATTCTTCTAGGGTTTTCAAAAATGATTGCCTGTTTCATCAATCGATCCACAACTTCGTTTGAGCAGGTACTCTTAGTGGGGTACAGCCAAACAAACTTGGAAAAAGCATCGACGAACAACCAGTATGTAGTTGTACTGCTTATATGTGCATTCCATCGGTCCCACGTGATCTATGTGATATGTCAATAGAGGGACATCTATCTTGTCGATTGGCCTGAGGAATCCTTCCTTGCGACCTCTTTTAGCTTCCGAAACTAGACATTCTACGCAGCTCTTAACTACCCGTTCAACTTTGTCAGAAATGTTGGTTATTAGTACGATTTTTGTACTAGTTCCTGCGTCTTGCGCACAGCAAAATGTCCTTACCTATGTGCCATCTGAATGATATATTTTTCCATCGAGGTCGGTACTACTATTAGTTCATTGTTAGGGTCCTTGTGTAAAATGTCAAATTTTATGAAATAGTCTTCGTATGTGTCTTTTTTTTTAATATTTCCCGTACCGCTTTGATCCAATCTTCCTGCATTTGTGCTTGTTTTAACCGATGACTTAAGGAATTTTCAATCATTAGGCATGTTAAGCGGCTTAACGCATCTACGTGCTTCATTCTTGAACCTGATCTGTGCTCTATTTGGTAATTAAACTCTTGTAAGAATAAAGCCCATCTAGAAACTCTAAGTGGCACGTCCTGCTTTCGCATTGTTAATGCAAATGCGTTGCAGTCAGTGACGATTTTTATCGGCATTCCCAATACAAATATTCTCCATTTTTTAAGTGCTTCGATTACGGCCAATACTTCCAGCTCATAGGAGTGATATTTTTGCTCTGTTGTTGTGGTTTTCCTGCTCATGTATTCCACGGGTTGGAGTTGCCAGTCTTCATCTCTCTGTAGTAGCACATATAGACTTGCATCTGTGCGAATTTCCGTGACTGAATTCGGATCAACTATTTTTAGAACTGGTGGCTTTATCACTGAATTTGTTAACTTCTTGAACGCTAATACCTCCTCATCACCTAGCTTGAATATTGCGTCTTTTCTCTGCAAATTTGACAGTGGTCTAGCCATCAATGCGTACCCTGGGATAAATCGGCGTAAAAATGAGGTAAGCCCCAGAAATCTTTGCAATGCCTTTACGTTTTTAGGTAACGGAAAATTTACCACTTTTCTTGTTTTCTCAGGTGACGGGCATATTGTCGAGTTCTCAAAAACATATCCTAAAAAGTCAATTTTTCTTTGTAGAAATTGACATTTCTGCCATTTTATGTTAAGTCCGTTTGTTTCCGTTACTTTTAACACTCGTTCTAACTTTTGCACGCCCTCATTTTCATCCTTGGAGGGAATAACAATGTCGTCCATATAGACACCTAACGTTCCATCATTTATTAACACGAAAAACAGAAACAATGTATCTGCAGAATACGGCAGGCGCATTCGATAACCCGAAAGGTACGAACTTGAATTCAATTTGTCCGTTATTGGTTTTTTTTAGGAGTAGGACCAGCACTCAGGGGATAACCCCTACATATGATTTTGGGAAGGAGGATAAAGGGAGTAGTGTCTGTGGATATTCGACTTGAACACCCTCAAATTGTAAGTGGCGGGAAAGACATCTGCAGGTAGTTTGTTCCACATACGGACTGTTCGGCCAAAAAACGAATTTTCTCTGTAATGCGTAGTGCGATTCGTTGGAATATCGAGCACAAACGCATGCGCTCTTGATGAAAAACGCGTTGAGCGTAAAAAAGAATGGGTTTCAGGAACAAGTTCCCTAATTTCACCAGAGCACCTGCCATTGTAGTAACGATAGAACAACGATACGCACCCCACATTGCGACGATGCTCAAGAGTCAATAGAGTTGGCTACCCTACTGTCTCCGATGAGTTTCATCGCCCTCTCCTGTACGCGGTCGAGTAACTTCAAAATAGACTTTGAAGCACCGGCCCAAACATGAGGGTTGTATTCCATCTTCGGTCGGATGTAAGTGGTGTAACTATTAAGAAGATCAGAAGGGGTGAAGTATCTCTTAAACCGTCTTAAGAAGCCAAGGCACTTGAATGCTTCTTTTGCGACCTGAAAGACATGTTCCACACTGCACTTTTATGCCCAGAACATCAAGAGCCCCTGACTCCATAATACTTACACCACCCATAGAAACAGATGAAGCAGCATGGTTATATGTACGTCGATGCGAAAGCATACAACACTGGATCTTACGGGCATTAAAATCGACCCTGTTCGCCTGACCCCATTCGGAAATCTTCGCGAGGTCACTATCCAGAACGTCATTCATAAACTGCCTCCTCGTCTCGATTTCAGACATTGACGGCCTGCAGTTAAATGAATAAGAATGCGAAAGGCTGCTATCATCTGCGAAAGAGTAAATAGGACAGGTTTGGGAAAGTAGATTGTTAAGAAAAATTAGAAATAGAGTAGGAGAAAGAACTGAGCCCTGCGGTACCCCTGAGTTGACTCTGAACTCATCGGATGAGACCCCATCTATAACAACTCGTATAGAGCGATCCCTGAGGAAGGTCGATATAAACCGATAAACCGAGAGAAGGTGTCTCCGACACCAAATGCAATAAGTTTGGACAGGAGTGCTCCATGCCACACTCTATCGAACGCCTTAGAAATATCTAGAGCCACCACTTTACTTTCGCCAAAACGGTGTATGGAACTACACCAGTTTTCCGAAAGAAGGGCCAATAGGTCACCTGTAGAGCGGCCTCTGCGGAAACCATACTGGCGGTCGTTTAGTAAACTGTTGGACTCCAAATATTTCACAAGATGGAAGTTAAGCATAGTTTCCATCACGTTCGATATAGCAGAACATATTGCAATCGGGCGGTAATTTTCAAGTTTATTAGACACTCCCTTTTTGGGGATTGGCGTTACATTAGCAACCTTCCAGCACATTGGAAATTTACCGGAGTGGTATAGTGAGCTGAAAAGTTTGGCTAATGGACGTGCTAACGTCGAAGAGCACTGCTTCAGGACCAGTGCAGGGATTCTATCCAGCCCAGGAGACTTCCTTGTGCTGAGATCCGCAAGAACCCTTTTAACTGCACGCGCTCGAACAAATATCTTAGGCATAGTTACAGATACTGTCTCGAGCGCGGGGAGTGGTTGAGAGCTATCAGGCAAGTGAGAGTTACTTGCAAATATTTCAGCCAATATATTAGCTTTATCAACCGGGTCAGTAAATATTTGGTCATTCCTCAAAAGAGTCGGAATTGAAGAACTAGCACTTTCCTTAACACTTTTGACGAATTACCAAAAACACTCACTACCCCTGGGGGCAGTGAGAATTCTAGTGCGAATTCGCTGCTCGTATAAAGCCCTTTCGCGTCTTAACACTTTGGCACACGAAGATCTTGCCTTCTTGCGTAGCAAATCAGTATAGGCATTTTTGTTATTACGCCAAGTACTGAATACTTCCTCTCTGGATCGCAACGCATCTTTACATGCCTGGTTAAACCAAGACTTCGCCCTAGGTTTAACCGAAATTTGCTAACAGGAAATAAAAGCTTTCATCCCCAGTAGAATTGTGTTTTCAACCATTTTCGCCATGGAATCGACATCATTGTCAAGAAAACATAGTTTCCAATTAAAATTCCGAAAGAATTCGTTGAGCTCGGCCCAACGACCCTTTTCGTAAATATATTTACTACGCTTCGTGGCTGCACGCGAAACGTTGCGAAGTTTGGAGAACGGAAATGGTGCAATGATCCGAGTTACCGAGAGGTGCATTGACGTTAAACTCATACTTTTCAGGATGTGAAGTTAGAAAAAGGTCAAGCGTATTATGTTGGTGCCCTTCAACACACGGAATATGTGTTGGTTCATTAACTAATTGCACAAGGTGATTGTGCGCTGTGAACAACTCAGAAAATTGGCCCTCTGCGGCTGTGTGGCTCGAATGGTCAAGATGTGTTATGAACATTGAAATCACCAGCAACTACAATTTCACTGCTCGGACAACTATCAAGAATCATCGATATGGAGTCGGAAAGAGTATCGAAGCCATGTATGGTAGCATCTCTTTCCGCGTTTGGACTTCTATACAGAAACCCAAACTGTAAAAAGTGTGTACCGACTTTAAATTTAACCCAAAGACAGCTAAATTCTGCGTCAGACATGCCTAATGGTTGCTGGCATTGGTACACAACTTCATTACGTACATATATTGCAAGGCCCCTATGAAGAATAAAAAGCGACAAGAGGTGATACCCGTGCAAATGAAAATCCTGTGGATCATGTACCTGGGTTTTACTTAAGGCGAAAACATCCGGCCGATGGAGACAAACGTGAGCATATACAGAAAAGAAATTTGGTTACGAAAGCTATGAATTTTTGCGAATCTGGTTCAACTGGGACGTGAAAAAATCCGTTTCGTAGGACTAAGGTCGTGAAAAGCTTCGTTCCTTTTAATCTATTGACAACATCGTCCATTACCGCCATTGGGAAGTTGCCTCGTATAATTTTCTCATTTAGTTTTCGATAGTCACACCATAGACGTTTGGTTTCATCTTTTTTCTGCACTAACACTACTGGCGCTAAATATTCTGAATAGCTGTGTTTAATGATGCCATCCTCTAACCATTCTTTGACTTGGTTGCCGATTGATCGCTGATCAGGATATGGTACTCGTCGGGATTTGTGTGCCACTGGGATATCATCCTTAAGTATAATTCTCATCATCACGGTGTACGAATTTGGTTTTATAGGCTTGTATGCTTTTACTCTGCGGCTGATCTTCTCTTGCATTTGATTGTTAAGGTATTCTAGCTTTATTTCGTCTTCTTTGAAATTTCCATTTGTTGCTGAATGAATTATGTCGGTAAACGCCCTATTTAGCTCAGCGATTGCATTGATGTCCATCGTTGGCTTGTCCTCGCATACTGGTATGTCGACAATATTCTCCTTTTTCAACTCCACCAATGACCATTCTTGTATTTTCTGACGAAATTTTGCGCCCTCGGAATCTATTATTAGATCTACGTGACTCAATACATTGTTACCTATTACGGCCGAATACAATATGTCATTTTCCCTAGCCACGTGTATATTTATTGTTACTTCCGCAGTGTTTAATTTTATTCGTGTTGTGAAACTCCCTAATGTCGTTATGCTTTTACCGCCTATGCCCGTCAACAATTTATAGTTGGGTTCCAGTTCTATATAACGCTTATGTCGCTTCCGGTATCAACTATTGCAGAAATTTTTTCCCCATTAATTTCTATATCAGCAAAAATTCTTCTCGACGTAGACGCGATATCATCAGTTAATGTGTGGACATTATTTCCAGCTATGTTGTTTCCATTTCTGCTATTTCCATCTCTGTTGATATTTCCATCTCTGCTGCTATTTCCAGCTCTGCTGTTATATCTATCTCTGTTATTATGTCTATCTCTGCTGCTATTTCCAGCCCTGTTGTTATTTGCGTCATCACCTCTTCCATTGTTCTCGGCGCTAACGCAGTTAAACGATTTATGCCCAAATTGTTTGCATTTAAAAAATTTCACTTCCGGCTTTTTACACGCATTTGCCAAATGTCCTCTATCTCCACATTTAAAGCATCGTTAATCATTCATTGTATTAAAAGCTTGTTTTGACTCGAGTTTGATGACTCTCCGGCTGCCCTAATTTTCTCGTACGTCTTCAGCTTTTTTTTTTATCTTCTGTGTTTTGGGCCTGGTATAAAATTGACTTGTTGATATTTGAATCTCTAATGCCCTGAATGAAATAATCAATATTGATTGGTTTAGCAATTTCCTGAAGATTGTATAAGTATTCGCGGTATGTCTCGTTGTCTCTTTTCCTTCTGCTTGACAAAATTTTATGAACCTCAAAAGACGACAACTTTACACTAAATTCTTCCGCTAGTGAACTTTTTAATTTTGGCCAATTTGTTATGCCAGATTGGCTTCTGACATAAATTTTTGCGGCTCCCTTCAGCATTTGTTTAGCGGAAATGAATTTCCGCAAATCATCCCAACCGACCATGCTTGCAACATCTTCAAATTCCTGCAGCCAATGGCCAACTTCAGGCAGTCCATCATCGGAAAAATCTGACACCGAATCCTGTATGTCCCGTAGTGTGAATATACTACCGCGCCCTACTGCTCCGCGATTGCCGCAGCGAAAGTGTCCTCGTATTCCGAGTCTGTTTTTAATTCCCTATTTAGCCCAAAATTCTGTATGAGCCTGTCCTGTAACTCTACGTTGTTGCCGGTCTTAGGTAATTTGGCTTCCCCCAATTCAATCTTTAACTCCTCTACGGTCATCCCTAAAATGTCTTCAATGTTCGTCATGTTTGTTGGCTCTTAACAATTTATTACAAATTGAAAAAATAAGTAAATAAATCTAGATTCAAATAATGCATTCGCTTGTGATATCCAAATATAATAAAAATTGTAATGAATTTTGTAATATACCATTGAATGAAACAATTCGAAAATACAAAGAATTTTTTATTTTTTTCCCACTATTTTGTGATTCCAATTTTCTTGGAAGGAAAATTTTGCTTATTTCTCTCTTCTAAATTCTGAGTTTCTCCAAAAGAGCAAAAATTATTTCAACTTCTGGTTTTGATCTTCAAAGTGTTATTCAAATTCTATATGGGGGTCTAAATTCATAATTTATTCTGCAATTGATAAAGAACAATCAAACAATTTTGATGAATTGTTTCCTTCATTGATCTTTTATCTTCTATAGTACTTGTAAATACACCATCTATGTATAGGTATGTATATGTTTTACAATTCGTTAACACTCACTTCAATATTTGCTACCAGGGGGTCAATTCTGGTTCTGTGAAAACGTGAAATGAAAAAAAACTTTTCATTTTCGTTTTCATAACAACTTTTCATAACACTTTTCACATTTACACAAAATGCGATTCCCGTTCATGTTATGAAAAACTGTTTCATTCCAGTTGTATCCATGAAAATACTGTAACCATGCTACATAACTTTCAATGTGTTACGGACCGGTTGATATGATGAGGATTCCAGCTAGCTCTGTACTGGCCTCAGGCGGTTCCAACCCTTCCCATCAGCCGCGTATCCGCACACAAAACAAAATGTCAACAATATACTTAAACGGAATCGAAACACAACATACCACACCAAAGACATCACAGGAGAGATGGAATCTCCTTATTCTGCCCACCCAACCATGTCATGGAAATCCTTCATACACATCTTTTACCTCCATGACCCACAAATCCGCGTGACCCTTCCCTTACCTTACCGTTCCACCATCACCTGTATCTCCAAAATTCTAATATGACATCATGATTTCATTATACGTTATAATAATTTTATTCTCTTATTCACATAATTTTTTCTTAACCTACTTAACAAATTTTTTCTTCTTTTTCTATTAACTCTTATTTTCCTATTCTCTATTAACACATATATATATATAAAAAAAATTTTGCTTAGTCTAATATTCAGTACTTATCCTAATCCTGCGCTATTACATATAGTATTATTAAACTAATTTAAAATTTCTTCCTTTATTTTTTTCCTCAAATAAATTCCCTTGATCCTTACGCGCGTTTACTACCGAATTACTGACCTAAAGGAGCTCCCTGAGGCTAGATATACTTCTTTTATCTTAAAACAATTCAATTTTTTTCTTTAAGATCTTTGTTGTGCACTTTTATTATTTTTTTCTTGCCCAACAATATAATCAGTATAACAAACGGATGTTTTACTGGCAGCGCCCCCTTTTGCTCTTGGGCTCCTGCAACCGGACTAAATCTAACAGCGCAGAGTACTAACACTACTTTTAGGCTTTTGCTTAAAAATAACTATGTATATCTTATTCTAAAACCTAACACTGACATACAAAACTGAATACACAATATATATACAATAATATAACAGGACATGCAAACTTCTTCTTTGATCCTCAAATTTTTATTTTCTGACTTCTGTTTTTATTCCTGGTCACACCAGCACTTAATAATATATCTTCCTTTTATTATTATTTTTTTTATTACTTCACTCCAACACAATACTGTGTCCTGCTGACCTGGCTTATCTTATTTTAAATATAGGGGTTACCTGGCTGCCTTTTTCTTTTGGTTTTGTTTCTCTTTCTCTGTGTTTGCCGGTTTGTTTGATTTTCTTCTTCGGGCTCCCCAAATGTGGCTGTTATCTTCAACAATTCCGTAGCCTTGCGGGGACTTTCCTCTCTACGGATTGAGCAGCTCAAGATTCCCCTTTTTCAAACGTCCTGGTCGTGAAGATATTGTTTTGTTCTACACCAATAAAATATACACTTTGATACATTACCACTCACTACCACACACATAATACTCTGCATTCTCCTACCTTTTTTTTAATAAATTTTATTTTTTCTTTTTACTGCACACACTCGGAATTCCTTTTTTTTTCACCGGTTTACTTTTTTTTTTGATTACTTCTGCGGCCTTCCTTTCGGGCCAAGTGTATATTTGTCTATGCTCGGATAAAAAAATTCTACCTCTGATGATACCTAAAGTTATTTCCAAATTCTTCCAATTTCCCACAACATTGCTTTTCCACGAAAACAAATTCTCCCGCGCCTACTCCATCTTTTTTTTTCTTTATTTTCTCGCATTCTTGGGATTCCTGGATTTGTCTCTACAACATACATAATCTAACCTTATTATACCTCTTTCAACATGTCGTCTCCTATCTGACCTAACCTCCCAATTCCCTCATAGTATTTATTAACCCTACTCTTCCCCTTCTTGCGACTTGATTTTACCCAGTTTTCATAAATAATAGTAAGCTCCGTCTACATTTTCAATTTAAGCTTAACTGCTTCATCCCTCAATGAAAATGACATCTCTGTGTTTATCCCCACAGTGTGCCAAGTTGAATACTCACATTACTATACTACTAACTTATTGCAACTGTAATGTGCGTAAACACTAACATTCCTGGCATACCTGATCTCACAAAAAAAACACAAAGGCCAAACATAAGGAGGCTGAAACATTTACTATTTTATAAACATAAAAAACCAAGAAAATTTACTGTAACCATCAGGAATTATTTATAAAGGAGTTACAAATGGATTGAAGCAAAGAAAATACATTCACAAGCATCCATGGTGAGTACCACAGATGTCTATGCCTGTTTGACATCGATGTGGCCCGCAACAATACTCCGTGTTCTGCGCCAGCTGGCGAAGGAAACGGTGTGCGGGACTAATACCATTCATACCAGCCCAACGTGGGGAACGCCCATGACCCTGATGAGTCCCATGCTCCACCGACTGAGCTAGCCGGGCAAAAACGTAAGTACTATCATGAAGTTAATTGTTTCCCATTTTTAATATCTTTCCCATTCTATCTTCCGTTTCCACTATTTGAATCACCCTTATGCCTGAATCCCTTCCAAGACTTGGCGCTCTTCCTAATTTTTTCTGGTAAAAAAAAAGAAGTAGAGGCAACCCATTAAATTTCATCTTACCAATATTGGATTGGTACGGCACGACTGTGTGCCAATTAATTAAGTATGTATAAAACGATCGCCCATTGAGGCTATATAAACTAATTCATGTTTGTCTTCCTCCTAGGTATAACTACCGCGTCAAATTTAGATCGGGTCCTGCCTTTAATTCCTTTAATTTTACGCCTATGGAAGGTTTTAAAATTCTAACTCCCTTTACGGATAAAGGATTTAGAATTCCTCACTCGGATTCATCATCAGTGCCTCACGGGAAGTTTTGAGTTTGCTTATCAATATTAAGAACTATTACTTTGTTTGTTGTTTTTCTTCCTATAGATGTTACTTCTCAACATTTCGCTGGATTTCTAATGCTATCACAGATGGGTATCCTAATCCTATATTGCACTCGAGGGTATGTACGTTTTCTATATATAGATATATCTAAGTGGCACCAATAAAACTATTCTATCACGGTATCAGGTATATTCATACTGACTAAAAGGTGTATCTGACAAAAAAAAATGTATAATCATGACTAATAACTAAAAAAATTAATATCTATATGTACTGAGGCTCTAGGGAGTCTAATTAGACGAGTCGAGGACATCTTGATCTCTCTGGTACTTTAACTAGAACTATCACAGCTGGAACAGAAAACATTTTATGCAATTACTGCAACAATGTGACCGTATTAAGGGGAATGTTATACCTTAATATCTTTAACGTGATATATCCCTATCGACTTTCCTTGTAAGTTCTCCAACTCGTACATGTTGTTCCCTACCGGACGTACTACTCTACACCTTAAAAATTTTCGACAAAATTTCGCGTTTCGGTTCTTTGCAAAATCGCTCAGCACGCTATTTCGCCGATAGACTTCCTGACCGGGTATAAACACTGCCACTCTCGCCCTCTTGTTATAACTTTTTGCGCTCCTTTCATACGCTGCATTCAGATTTTGTTTTATACACTCCCTCATTTTTTCGAGCTTGTCTGACCTATTTAGTGGGGTAACATTGTGATCGGTCAATGACTGCAATTTTCTGCCCAATGCATATTCGGCTCCACTGGTGTACATGTGATATCCAAACAGAGCGAAGAATGGAGTGTAACCGGTCGCTGCATGCACGCTGGTTCTCAATGCGCATTCTATCTCGGACAGATACATATCCCAATCTCTATGGTCCTCTTCCAGGTACGCCCGAATGGCATTGAGCACGGACTGATTCGCTCTCTCGCTGGCGTTGCTTTGTGGGGAGTATAGGGCGGTCTTTATGTGTTTAATGCGATATAATTGTATTAACTTTTCAAATATTTTTGACGTGAACTGTGTTCCATTATCACTGTGAATAACTTCAGGCACTCCGAACTTGTGGAAAATTTCTCTGACCAAAAAATCTATAACATTTGCTGTTGATGCTTCTTTCATCGCTTTTAAAAACGTGAACTTTGTAAAATGGTCTACGACTATAAAAATGTAACAATTACCTTTCTTTGATCTGGGATATTTTCCCAGGAAATCAATATATAGTTTTTGAAACGGTCTTTCTGTTACCACTTGTAGCCCTATTTCCGGTCGCATACGGTAATTCGGGGGTTTAGTTTCCTTACAAATTTCACAATCTTTTATATACATTTTTATTTGAACGACCATTTTTGGCCAATAGTAAAACCGTTTTACCCTCTCTATGGTTTTTGCTACCCCGCCATGTGCTGCTGTTTTCGTTGTATGTGCCTTTTCGATAATCGATTGTGTTAAATTAGCCGGAATCCACAATTTCCAGTTGCATTCTTCTTCGTCTCGCTCGACCATATCTTTCTTGTAAATCCTGCCATTTTCCACTTTCAAATCTGGAAGATGTTCCTTATTTTTTTCTACGCTCTCAATCAGCTCCAGGTATTCTTTACTCTCAAATTCATTTGTTTTGTCATCAAGTACAACATCTATATCGATTTCTTCTACATTCTCCTGAGTGGGCAACCTGGATAGCATATCTGCCACTACATTTTCAGAGCCTTTTCGATGCATTATCTCGAAATCATACGTTTGTAGTTGCAAAGACCATCTAGCTAACCGACCAGTCAAATCTTTTAGTGACATGAGCCACTTCAAGCTGGCGTGATCTGTCACTATTGTAAACGGCATCATTTCGACATATGGTCTGAAGTTCTTTACTGCCATTACTGCTGCTAAACACTCCTTTTCTGTTACACTGTAGTTCTTTTGACCGTTATTTAATTTTTTTGAGTAAAAAGCTATCGGATTTTCTACATTATCTTCCGTAACCTGATACAAAACTGCGCCTATACCATATGCACACGCGTCGCACTGAATAAAAAACCTCTTCGAAAAATCGGCGTGCTTTAACACCGGGGCGGATGTGAGGGCTTTTTTGAGGTCATCAAACGATTTTGCTGCTTCTGGCGTTATTTTAAATTTTTCCGTTTTTTTTAAAGTGTCCGTTAAGGGGGCCGCAATGGTGGCAAAATCCTTAATAAAGCGACGATACCATCCCGCTGTTCCTAAGAAACTACGCACTTCTCGCGGTGACTTTGGTAGCTTAATTTCTTTGATGGATTTTATTTTATCAGGATCTGTTCTCAACATCCCGCCACCTATTATAAATCCTAGATATTTCAATTGTTTGAAACAGAATTGAGATTTCTTCAGCCCAATTGTTAAATTCGCGGATCTCAGACATTCTGCCACAGCTTTCAATAATTCTAAGTGTTTCTCAAAACTCTCAGAAATTATTAAAAGATCGTCTAAATATACAAATACATTCTCCTTTAGACTTCGGGGTATTACCTTGTCCATCAACCGGCACAATCGCTGAGCGGCGTTGCAAAGACCGAAAGGCATCACCCGGAATTGATAGAGTGGACGTCCTGCTACGGTGAATGCAGTGTATGGCCTACTCTCTTCCTCTAGTTCAATCTGCCAAAAGGCGAACTTTAGGTCTACGCTACTAATAAAATACGTTTCATCTATTCTACTGAGTATTCCTTCGATATTCTGCAAAGGGTATGCATCCTTTACCGTCACCTTATTCAATTTGCGGGCGTCTAAACAAAACCTGTTTTTCCCTGGTTTCCTCACAACTGTCGTCCTATTACTCCACGGACTCTCGCTTTCTTCAATCACTTTTAGAGCTAGCATTTCATCTATTTCTTTATAAATAATGGCTTGTACTGCAGGGGATATGGGGTAATATCTGTCCTTCACAGGCTCTGTTCCATCCATTAAAGTAATCCTATGTTTTTCCACATTTGTGCACCCTAAACCTTGTTTCTCAAAAGCCGGAAACGTCTCTATAACTTTTTCTAATTCATCTTTTTGGATTTGGCTCAATTCATGCGGGTTTAATTTATGTTTCTCTATTTCCTCTTCATTTCTTTCATCCTTAGTATTCAATTCAGCTACGTTGATTACCTCAGGCGCTATATTAAACGTCTTCCAAAAGTTTATCCCTAAATACGCTATTTGCTCCAAGTCAGGGCATAAATAAAATTCTACTATTTCCTGCTGCTCCTTATATTCCACCACTGCCTCTATTTTACCTAGTAAACGGTGTTGTTGACCACTCGCAGTAGATACACTTGTATAAATGGGTTTTATTCCATACCCCAACAACTCAACTAACTCTCTACATCCTTTCCCTAATAGGCTCACGGAGGCACCGGAATCAAGTAGCCCCCTAATGGACTGTTCTCCGAGCTTAAATTCCGCGTATGGTCTAGGATCTGTAGCTGTCAGAGCTGCAATCTTTATAGCTTCTATCACCCCTTTTCTAATTTTTCTACGCATGGCAAACTTCTCTCTCAATTTTTGTATCCTACCGGAAATTCCTATTTTATTACAAACGGCCTCATTAAATATTTTATTTCTAACCCTGTCATAATTTTCTTTCCTTTCCCTTAACGTGAATAAGTGTTTATTGTGCGGCTTGATAACGTCTACCTTTTCTATTTCTTTAATTGTATCGTTTTTCATTTCTCTTCTAGGTTCTGCTGCGGGACTGTGGTTGAACGAGGGTTTCCCGCCTTCCCGTCGTTCCTCGGAAAATTTCTGTTCCTACAAGCGAGACAGTTTGGAGAGATTACATCTGGTCTCCCACAGCGGTAGCAGAAGATCTTCCTCTCATCAGATGGGCAGTCCATAAATACATGTCCATTCTGGCGACAATTCCAACATACCATGGGGTTTCTATTGGTTAAGTTACTCCTTCTAATTTCGGCTAATACTTCCCCACAACTCTCCTCTGGTAAATCATTTTCCAAGATTTCATCATAGACTTCATTTACGTGCCTCGGGTATCGGGTTATATATCCTTGTTGTGGTTTACCTTCCCTTTTTAAAAATGTTTTTTCGGCGTCTATGCAACAGGACCTGAGTTCTTCCACTGATGACACATTCATAGGATATACAATTAAGCCAATTCGTTCTCTCAAGTTCTTTTTAATCATTTTAATCATCTCCTTTTCAGGCATCGAAATACTCAGTCGAGCTCTTAATTGGGACATCTCAAAAAAGAATGCATCTATTGACTCCCCAGGCTGTTGCTTACGCTCAACTATATCACGCATTAATTCGAAACTGGATCTTGATGACGTGTATTGCTTCAGTAAAGCTTCCTTTAAGGTCGACCACTCAGAAACGAAATTAGTCTGAATGAAAAGCCAATACCATTTCTCGGCCACCCCTTTCACCAGTAAATGAAAGTTATCGAGCACTTCCTGCCAGCTCACACCATACTGTGACTGCAGTTTTTCCAGCCGGAATACAAAATCTTCTACAGCCAACTTATTCTGGTCTCCGTTGAACTCCAGTCCCCATTTCTCTATTCTTGGACTGTCATACCTTCTTCCAGCTCTTTCTCCACTGACAGACGATCCTCCCGAAGAACGTGGGAGGCGGGCATTCACCCCTGACGTCTCGAAGGCTTGCTGCCCATCATCTGAAGATTTCCCTACATTATTAAAGCCGGCCTCTAAAAGTCTTTTGCTTTCCTGCTGGGTTTGCTGCGCAACTTTGCTCAACCTACTGACTGTGGTGGTTAGTTGTGCCATGGAATTTCTCAACTCTGCCGTTTGGGAGTTTATGCCTACCTCAATCATTCTCATTACCCTCTCTTCCCAATTAATATTACCAGTTCCTTGCCTACTAGTACTCGGACCAGCGGGATCCGTGAGTATAGGATTTCCAGTTGGAGGAATATTTTGGGTATTAGACATAATTGTTCCTGACATATCAGTTATAGTCCCTATTGGCCTATTTTCCTCAGTCATCTTGCAAAATTTCTTCGACAACTGTTTTGACCTATACGGCGGGGGTATCTTGTTCTTATAAATTTTAAAAGCCACGTGTGGAGTCGACCTATTTAAATCGTGCAAAACTTGCCTATCCCTTTTTCTATTTCTGTGTGTGGGAGTGTTGCTACTCATGCCCTCAATTTCGCACGAATAATTCACTCGCCCGATCTGGTTGCTACCTTTATTCCACCGGACTTGTGGCACTATTTATATATGTATGTTTATTCAAAAAAAAATTCCTGCTGTTACCAAACAAATGAGAAATTTCATGCAAAAAATAAATATATAAATAAATAAATATGAAAATAAATTATACTAAAATAAATAAGACAATATACGATATAATCTAAAAAAACTATATAACTATATAAATAAGTAAATATTATACCTACTTATAGATATTACCAGAAAGGAAATACCTACAGGTGTGTGAAAAAGAGATATTATATAAAAACTTTTGAACTTATGTAAACGTGTTGCTTCTTTTGTTACTTTTCCAGATGATACTGATCCAGGTGATGATGGATGGCTTGGACGGTCCAGGCGGTAAATCTATTCTATATATAATATTACCTTCGGTGGTATAAATCAATTTTAACACTACATAGACGTTTTCATTTCATTTGAAGGTTGTCCCTC
>OX637532.1:68222681-68302681 GCA_951800035.1 Linnaemya tessellans
TGTATTCTTTTTGCACACATTTCTTGCACAAATATTTGGTTTGTGTTGCTGTGTAAGTTTTACCTTGCCAGTTTAAATTCGTTGCGTTTTACTGTCCATAAATTTTTGTTGTAAATTGTTTTTGACTGTTTTGCTCTGGTATGTTTTCTTTTAATTCTTTTCGTACAGTTTTGCTTTCAGTTTTAGGTTCACATTATATGTATGTATGTATGTATGTCTTTAATAGCTTATCAGTTTTATTCCATTTTTTTCTTTGTATCACGCCACTGTGCACAGTTATTCTAAGTTAAAGTTTTAGCCTTTTCTTTTGAGGAAGAAAATAACGGAATCTTTCCAAATTTTTGTACAGTTTCACTTTTTATTTTTATGTTCATGGACACTTTGTGCACTAATGTTTTAATTGATCTTGTATTAGTTTCTCTATGTTATTTTCGTTTTTAAACATACAAAATTAAATTCTTCACTATGAAAATGCACTCTTATTAACTTCAAAAATTGTTTATGCTAGTTTAGTTTTGGTTGAGCCCCTATATATGTGGTGATTTCCTTTGACTCCTTAAAATAAAACACAGTTTCCTTTAAGTTTATAAAGGTTATAAAATTCAATTCGTTTATTTCGTTTGCTTTGTTTAGCTAAGTATATTTTAGGTAAAAAATAAATATATTCTCTTACGTTTAATTTTAGTTATATTTAGGCAATAAGTATTCACTTAGATTTAATTAGTTATATATAGGCAATTAGTATTCACTTAGATTTATTTAGTTTTAAGTTTCATTTCTCTTCCTCTATCACCTTTCAACTACACACTTTAACTCGTTTCAACCGCTTTATTTCATAGTCACTCACCAACTAATTCGCGCATCAGTTCTTAAGGCCGAGACACATAGAATCCGTCATACGTTATATGTCGCCTTTTTCAACGGACAGCTGAGTTGAAATACATGTTATATTATGTATATCTATATCAAGGTATATCTATATCAAAGTATATCTACAGCAAGTATATGCAAGAGCCCAGCTGACTAAAATTTTTGTTCGTTTTTACCTGAACGTATGTTAAAATTTGTTTACTTTTGTAGCGAGCCATATTTGTTTATTCTTTTGAAAAAATTATTTTGTAAAATTGTAAAAAACATTATTACTTCAACAAAAGTAGCAAAAAAGAATTGTTGTGGAAAAGATTTTTGTGAAAAAGTATATTGTTTAAGAAAAGTAACAAAAAGAAATTGTTTTAAAAAAGTTCTATGCGAAAAGTATTTAAATTTTTGGAAATAATTGTGAACAAAATATCTATATTATAAAAGAAAATTTCTGACATAAGATCAGAACTTTACACAAACAAAATGTACGGTTTTTGTAATTTGATGTTGTTGTGCTCTTGCGACTACCTGATATAGATATACTTTGACTACAGCTTAACCACTCTACGTCTAAATGGTCCTCTTACGCCTACTCCACATATATGTACGTTTGTAATTTGTACATAATTTCAATACCAAAATCACAAATGTCGTCCGTCCAACTGTTAAAATGATCAGGGTTGTTTTATTTGTTTGTTTGATATCTCTGTTTCTATCGTTTTTACATAATGCTGCCGCTTTTGTTAGGTATGGCATTTCAGCGTTAGAGTAACATAGGGTCTACAACTGTGATTAACTCTGACATAATACTTGAGGGTACGTCGGCAGAATGAGAGAAGGGATTTCTTCATCTTAATCTTAATGTTTGCCTAGGGGAATACTGAATTCATAATTCATTGGCAGCCGTGGTGGGAGTGTTAATAATTTGCCAAAAAATTTCATAAAATTAATGGTGTATATTTTTTAATTGTTTGCAGAGTGTACTAAATACTTGTGGGTGCTGTTGGCTGAAGTAGTAGAACACGAGACTATGAAGCGGATAGTCCTGAGTTCGAGCCCCAGCTGAGTCATGAAATATTGTGTTGAATTCTTCTGATCAGCATTGGTGCGTGGTTGAGTTAGTTGTTGCCAGCCTGTTTTCAGTGATGAAGGCATAGTACTGATCACTGAACATAATTGGCCGCGACTGACACTATCATGTACTAAAAGCAGAGTAACAGCACCCACCTTCGTCGGCCCTGTAGCAAAAATTAGCCGGCGAAGTAAAAGGTTGAAATAGCTACAAAAACAACTGTCTATCTTCTCATCTTTCCTAATCTGTCCCCTCAATACTATCCCCTCGTTTTCAGTTCCAGCGCAATGCATTGCATATATAGGGGACATCCCCTGAGTGCTGGTCCTACTCCTAACAAAAAAAAAAATTGTAAAATAAATGTGTCACTATTGTAAAATAAACATTCACAAACGACTAGAAATTTTCAATGGCGACTTTTTATACTCAAATGCAAATGCATGTGCTGATTTGACAGTTCATCTCATAAGATTTTTGTTATAGGATATCTTAAAACAGCGATCTCATAAAAATATCTTATAAGATTGATATAACACAAATTTGACGTCTACACGTAACATAACTCGCTCTGTGATTGAATTTTACGCTCTCATCTTACACATTATATTACGTGTAGACCATATATGATCAAGCTTCTCTTTCACTATAAAACTGGAAGTACATAACACTCGTTTCACGCGTCGCGCGTTCTATGCGTTTCATACTTCAAACGCGCTTTTCAACTCAAGTTACATGCAAAGCGTTTTATGCGTCAATGTTTATGTTTTCATCAGCTGTAGTGTAATATTCACAAGAGTTCATTTCGCTAAAATAACATTTCTCTAATCAATATCAATCTTTTGTTGTATAGAAATTCGTAATTTTTAACGGCATAATTAACTTCTCCTCCATTTCACTTTAATATTATTATCTGTGCTTAACCTACCTATTTTAATATATTGAAAAATTAATAAACATAACAGAGATGGTACTTATTACGTAAAGTAAGTCTATAAATTATATGAATATATGTTTGAAGAAAAAATTGTGATAAAATAACTATTTCAAAGCATTTCACTCTTGAAAATATTAGTAATCTTTATTGCGACAGTGTTTTCTTATTAAAAACGTTTTATTAAAATAAAAATTAATAAAATAATAATCCACGACAGAAACATATTAATCGATAACATTGAAAATGTAATAAAATTTGTCATCCCTGGCTATAAAAAACAGATGACATTTTTTCAAGACACGTGCCGCGCGTTCAAAATTAGAAAGTAGAATTACTTTACGCGACAAGCGTTTTGCCATGTAACATGTTACATACAATTACACTAGTTCTACTCTTTTGACAGACGCTTATAACGCGTAGACGCGTGTTATCCTGCTTTACGCGTTATAGTAGAGCTGCGTAAGCAGAAAACAAACATGTATACGAAGATAAAAATGTTGTTTCTCTCGCTCTCCTTATGTTTAGGCTTCTCTTTAACTACCCGTGCACACGAGCAATAAGTTTGGCAATTATTGCCGTGGCAACCGTCAAGTTTGGTTGTGGACCGCATGAATAAATGTTAGAACACATATTCGGCAACAAATGTTATAATACATTGCCGAGCAACCTCCACGCTGGGTGGTCATCTTGTCGCGATGTGGAGGCTTAGGTGTAGTTGACCGGTCTGTACTGGCGGGGGCAGCTGATATCAGTAGCCCCTGGTAGGGTCACCCATGCCAGAAACCAACAACTAAGTACCGTCCAAGAATCACCCTTCCCGGACTCGATAGCGTCTGTTTTTCCCCATGGGGCGGCTATCGAGTCAGTCCGTTTTTCGGTCCAAGGGACCATTTCCAAATCCATCAGCGTCTGTATCCCAATTGGGGCGGCTGATGGTCTGCGTCTGTATCCAGGTGGGTCGGCAGCTTTTTAACCTGGCAGTAGGTATAAAATGCAACCTTAAACCCACCAAAAAATGAAAAAGAAAAAGCCAAGCCCCACGTACCCGGTTAGGGGCTTAACAATCTCCGGGGACCCTATTCCCGCGGCGCAAGTAGCAGGCCGCGGTGAATCGAAAGCTACTGCTGCTCAGGCTGGCCGGGTGTCCACATCAGGCCCGACCAGTCTCCGGACTACTGACGTGGTGGGCAATCAGCCTGGATTAACCGGGCTGATTGCTGTTGAAAAAGGGGCAAAACACCCGGCAACGGGTGGCTGCCCTAGCACTAGCAGCGAGGTACCTCTGTCTTTCGCTCCAAGTACCTCAAAAGCTGCTCAGGTCCTTACCGGTAAAACGGTAAAAACCCCTTCTTCGGGTGCGAAGGGAATGGAAAACCCGTCGCCTCCAAAGCGCACATTGCGCAGGAAAAGGCAAAGAGGATTACCTCTAGCCACAGTACTGCGTCACCCACTGCCAATCCCGGCAATAACATCAGTAATCCTTCGCGCAAAAATCCTACACGCAGGGCCAATGATGCGAGGCGCTCCGCCTTAAGAACCATTTCGCAACTCGGTGCGATCCCGGCTGACCAGCTTTCTGAAAAGCAGGCAGCCTCTCTAAAGTGGGCACAGGGTCATGTGTCGAGGCTGCAAATAAGCTCCTCCCCCGCACCTGCCACGGTTGCGGCGCCTAAACGGCAACGTTCGGAAGAGGAGAACGATGCAGCTAGGGCTTCTAGGGCAAAACGTCCTAAGAACATCCCTTCGAAAGGCACCTTTAGTGAGATCGCCAAAGGCAAGCTCATAAGAGCCATAATCGATAGGGATGCATCAGACGGTGCCATTTCCCATGCCAGATGGGACTTGGTCAACCAAAAACTGGCGGGAGTGTTCTGGAAGATCCGCAAGGAGAATCCGGGACCGCCGCCTCAATGCGTCGATGCTGGCTGGCACCAGCACGGCGTTAAATTGATGGCCTGTACGGATGAACGCTCAGCGTCTCTGTTGAAGAAGGCCATCGAAGCTATTGGCGAGGTGTGGGAAGGCTCTAGGCTGGATGTGGTTTCCGTGGAAGACATACCCAGAAGACCAAGAGCCTTGACCATAATTCCTGCTGAACCTTCTTCCCCGAAGGAGATCCTTGAGATCCTTAAGGACTGTAACCCGGATCTACCCACCCATGACTGGAGGGTAGCTAAGGTGAATGCACCCGAGAGGTCTAGAAGGGAGGTGGTTCTGATTCTTAACAAAGAATCTCTGGCACCGATCCGTAAGAGGGGCAACAAAATCTTTTACTGTTTCAGTACGATTCTGTTGCGCCTCTACCGGACCGATGTCAGGAAGAACCGCAACCGAGGGGATGACGCTGCCAACGGCGCTGTTGACTGCGCTGCTGCTGGTGTGTCGGACGCAGCTTCATGCGGCAAGAGGACACCCACTCAGTCTCAGACATGGTGGGTGGCTTCTTTGAACGGATGGCAGTCGCGGATGAGGACACTGACGCCCTCTTGGAATCCAGCCAAGAGGACGCCAACACCACCATAATTGCGCTACATGATGGTGAAGGTGACGCAGATAAACCTTCACCACTCTAAAGCAGCATCCGCTGCGATGGTCCTCCGGGTGGTAGAGAGGAAGGAGGAGCTGGTTATGGTCCAGGAACCCTGGGTCCACCAAGGACGGGTTCATGGACTGACACTAAAGGGCTACGAGCTATTGTTTGCCAAAGGCACAGGTAATATTAGATCTTGTATCTTGGCTAAAAACTCTTTGCGTATCTTTATCCTATCTGATTTCAGTGATGGGGATACTGTAGCAGCTGCTCTGGAGACCCCGTCCGGTACGGTTTGGGTGGTCTCGAGCTATATGGCACATGACCATGAGGGCAGTCCACCAAATGGCAAGGTGCGTGGCATTGTGTCAAGGGCGATAAGCACGAGGACGCCTATAATAAGTGCTGACGCCAATTCACACCACATCTCCTAGGGTAGTAGCGATACTAACGAGCGGGGTGAGTGTCTCTTCGATTTCATTTTAAATAATAATCTTGAAATTGTCAACAGGGGTTCAGAACCCACTTTTATTGTGTCTAACCGTAGAGAGGTTTTAGATGTAACATTGGTTAGTGCAGAGCACACCAATCTGGTTAGCGGTTGGAGGGTTGCGGATGACTGCTCCCTATCCGATCATCGCTATATTGACTTTAACATAGGGTTAGGTGTAAGTAGATTTAATCCTATAGTTAACAGAAAGAAAACTGACTGGGAGCTACAGAACAATGTACTCTGCAACTCCTTATCGACGTCTCCAACTATTAGAAATATTGGGGACATCGACTCTGCTGTGGAGATTCTAAGTGAATCGTTCCGCTGTGCTACTAATGTGGCTTGCAAACCAACGGTTTGCAGGGGAAGGGCCAGACCACCATGGTGGAGCCCGGAAATTGCACATTCACGAAAGGAATGTCGTAGGCTATTCAACGAGGCTAAACGATCAGGCGACTGGTCGGCATACAAAACCTCCGTGAATCGCTTCAAGAATCTTGTCAGGAACGCAAAAAGGAGGTCTTGGAGGGCTTTCTGCAGTAATGTGGAGGGTTCATCTGAAACCAACAGGCTGCGTAAGATGCTATCAACCGCACCGGTTGTACCCAGCTACATACAGAAACCCTGTGGTAACTGGACCATGAGTAGTCAAGTGACGCTAAGCGTACTACTCGACACTCATTTTCCTGGCAGCCAGGCGGCACCTTTAACAGGCACTGCCGATGGCAGCTTGGCGACAGGCGCAGTCACAACTCCATTGGATATGGATAGGCTCCGCTGGGGTGTACACAGATTCGATCCGTTCAAGTCTCCGGGACCAGATGGAATAATTCCAGCGGATCTACAGAGAAATGCGGACATTGTCCTACCTTGGCTCACGGTAATTTACAGTGAATGCCTCAGGAGGGCTTATATACCTATATTTTGGCGTACGTGCAAGGTTGTCTTTATCCCGAAAGGGGGTAAGACGTCACACACTAAGCCTAAAGACTTCAGACCGATAAGTCTCACTTCTTTTTTACTCAAAACTTTAGAAAGAGTAATTGATATTCATCTGAGAATGACCATTCCGAATGAGCTTCTCTCCAAATCACAGCACGCCTACACTAAAGGCAAATCTGTGGAAACGGCACTACATTCTCTAGTGGGCCACATAGAAAAATCTCTTGAGCATAGGGAATTTACTATGGGGGCTTTTCTGGACATAGAGGGTGCTTTCAACTATGTCAACCCCGATTCCATTATCAATGGGATGGCAGCGGTAGGGATTGATGACAATTTATGCCGGTTTGTTAGAAACTTACTAACTTTCAGGGTAGTCAGGGCCTCGATTGGGGATGTCACTGAGTATAGGGCAGTCTATCGGGGCACTCCACAGGGAGGTGTTCTGTCACCTCTGTTGTGGAACCTGACCATTAATTCGCTTTTGCTAAGTCTAGAACGCAGACAGATTATGACTGTCGCGTACGCGGATGACGTAGCGGTGGCGATATCGGGTAAGCACTTGGATACCATATCTCAGTGTATGGAGTCTGCGCTGGCTCTGCTGAGTAGGTGGAGCGTCAGCTGTGGGCTCGGCATCAACCCAGCCAAGACTGAGTTGGTGCTCTTCACTAGGAGGTACAAGACCGATAGCTTTATACACCCAAAGCTTAACGGCACCTCCTTGGAACTATCTAAAACCGCCAAGTACCTGGGTGTGATTCTGGATAGTAAGCTATCATGGCGAAAAGGGCCTTAGTGGCTATTTATACATGCAAAAGGGCAGTAGGCCTCAAATGGGGTATCAACCCTAAGGGGATCAATTGGATCCTTGAGGCTGTTATTAAACCAGTACTCTTTTACGGGGTATTGGTTTGGTGGAATGCGATGGACAAGCAGGCTCATCGCAGGACCTTTGAAAAAGTCTTTCGGGTCGTAGCGAGACTGATGACAGGCGCACTACGATCTACACCAACGGGAGCAATTTTTGCAATGCTAAACTGGCTCCCGGTTGACATTCTGGCCAGACAACTGGCTCTATTCTCAGCGGTCAGGTTGAATACAGTATGTCCATGGACTAGGACTGACTATGGGCATGCTAGGATTTTAAGAGAGCACTCGGAAATCCATGCCAACATTGACTACTGTGTACCAAGACCCTTCTTTGGTGGACTTTTCCGTTCCATTGTCGTTGACAGGGAACAGGTGGACAGGCTTTCCTTTCCCGAGGATTCAGTTAGAGTTTTCACTGACGGATCCAAAAGGGGAATAAGAACGGGCGGAAGCTTCTATGTGGAGAACTTCAATGTTAGATCTCCATTCCGGCTCCAGGACGGTTGTACTGTCTTACAGGCCGAAATCTCTGCTATTACTCGGGCAGCGAGGTGGCTAAGGTACTATAGGATATCGAATGATATCTTCATTGTTACCGATAGCAAGGCAGCCATCTCTGCTATTAGTGGTGTGTACAGTACATCAAAAACTGTGGTCGAATGCCGACTGTCTATCAACGAGATAGCGAGACATTCGAGGGTGACACTGGTTTGGGTGCCAGGGCATTCTGGATGTCCAGGCAACCATACTGCGGATGAGATTGCCAGACAAGGGACTGAATTGAACAGTTCAATGATCAGTCACTTCACTGGCATTCCATTAGCGCGATGCAAGTCTCTGATTCAAAGCGAATCATACAAACTAGCTCAACTTAGGTGGGATAGTGTGGCTAACTGTCTCGTGGCAAGAACCACGTGGCCCCATTACGATCTGCGCAAAACGCGCGACCTTCTCAAATTTGACAAGGCGCGCATGCGTCAACTGGTGACTGTTCTGACAGGACACTGTAGCTTTGGGACTCATGCTAGGAGGATGGGTCTAATATACAACGACTATTGCAGAAGCTGCAATGATGAGGAGGAGGAAGAAACTGTCCTCCATCTTCTGTGTCAGTGTCCTGCCCTCGCTAATGCAAGGGCAGCGGCGCTGGGCTCCCGATTCCTGTCAGACTTAGACAGCCTGGCAAACATGGAGCTTTCAGGGATATCATCCTTCCTCAGGGGTACAGGATGGTTTGAAACGGCGGAGGACATCCCTTAAGAGGTCCTCTGCTTAAGGGCATCACAAAGGGACCGAATTGACGGACCCAAGTGGATTGTCCCGCCAGGGACAACGGCCCTCTAACCTAACCTAACCTAACCTTGCCGAGCAATAATTTTTTAACACATGCTGTCAAATTATATTGTCATTGGATTGAAAATTTTGTCTTATAAGAAAACAACACTGTTTATAAAAGATTTAAGATTTGTACGTGTACGCTACCAAGATATACAAGCAAGATCATTGCCAACTGACGTCGCGTTTCTGCTGGCGTTGTAGCTTGTATCAAGACACGAAATGTTGCTCGTGTGGTCGCAGTGTAACATAGAGCAGGGATGGATAACAAGTACTTTTCAGTTTTATCTATATTTTGAGTTGAAGGGCTTGTTGCTACTGTATGTTTTGCATGTATAATTGTATTTATTTTATATAACACAGTATTTTTTTTTAATAGCATCGGACTGATGAAAATTTTATTTATTTTGTAAACTCGTTTATAGTATATGTTTATTTCAAATAAATATATATTAGCTCATCCAGATCTAGATGGCCTGGGTACTCTTTTGTTCTTGCGTACTTTGCTTAGAATTACTTTCATGGTAGAAAATGCTTTTTCACAATTATATGTGGTACCAAGCATTGAATACAATTTGAAGATTTCTGTATTCAGTTTTTTTGATAAAGAGAAAGTGATTCAAAAGCATTTCCACCTTTGTTGAAGGTAAGCAGAGGTTTTTCTCTGCGCCACAACAAGCGCAACTGTGTGTATGGGTTAGTGCATATCATGGGTGTAGACCCTGTGTAAAGCTCTGCGGGAAAAAATTTCCGCTTTCCGCCCTTATTTAGGGATGGCTGTTAGAAACAAATAATCTTACGTTAGGGACGTTTTTTCCCGTTTAGGGTATCCCTCCGTATCATCCCATAAGCAGCTACTTTCCAAAAGTACCGAAAATCAGAGCCAAAATACCCCCGTTTATTAGACACGCATACTTGTCTGCAGACATGTGTGATGGCATACTTTGTGTTTTGCTATTACACTATCGAACACTGACGGCATACTTCAGTACAAAGAAATATTTGAAGCGAAAGCATGGCAATGAATAGGAAAGTTTAACGGCTATGTTTATCAATGAAATACTATTATAATCTAATTTTATTAATTTTTCTTTTAATTTATTGTATCCCATAATTTGTAATTGCTTATTGTGTTATAATATGATTTTATTTGCCACAATTACGGCAGGCTTTTATATTGTTTAATGAATTGTTCTTTACAACTTTCCGATTAGCACACATCAGCGTCAACAAGCGAACTGAATTTTTATATGAAGTATGTCAGACACGCTATTGGACGAGTATGTTGGTATGCGACAGACATCAGAAAATCAAAATTTTTGAAAACCAACATACATGTCGGACGTACTCGACATACATGCTATTAGACAGTGAGATTTGGTATGCCATCACACATGTCTGCTGACAAGTATGCGTGTCTAATAGCCCTTTTTTACAGGTTGAGACGTGCCGTCAACGTTACTGTAAATTTCGGTAAGCGGTTTCATTGTGTTCAATCAACAAAACCCATCGGCTGTTTCGTTACGGGACGTGGACGCACGGCAAATTCTACCCTTATTATATTTACAATTGAATAACACGTTATTTGTAAGTATTTTTGTATGAGTCGGAATGTCCATCAGCGGACGAATATATACAATATGTGTAGCAAGAACTCTATTATATTCTGTTCGCGACTTTATTTATAAAAAAACTTGCCGTGCAGTTTAAGGTGCCTAGACACGGTCAACATGCTTGCTGTCATTTTCGTGTAGGTGTGCTTGCTGGCTTGAAGCAGCAAGGCTTGTTAACTCGTCAATCATTCATTTCTGATTTGATTTTGTGGTGTTCGTGTGATATATTATTATATTAAAACAAACGAAAATTTTAAGAAAAATGTCTCTAAATAAAAATATACTAATAGCTATAATGGCAGCGTGTTTGTAAAAAAAAGAAAAGCAAAACAGAAAAAGTTTAACAAAAAACGCATATGGATCACACATGTTTTAATATATTGTTACTGTTAGACCTTTTCGTAAAAACGCTTTTTTACTTATCCTTCAAGAATTCATTTATTGCATCAAATTAAAACACAGACAATTAATTTTAGAAATATAATGCGGCAACACTTTATTTACTGCTTTATTAACACGACTATTTGCACCACTAAACACTTTGCGATGTTAACACGTCTAGATTTAAAATCACACTAATGCCGCTGATTTCATCATTCATTTCATCTTTATTGAATCCCAAAAAATTTTACATTTGCAGTAGTTCTAATGCTAAAACCATCATATCCTTAATCTAATATAATTTCTTACATACTATCGTATTAAACAAGAACATTCTACTATTAATATTTTCTAAAAAAGAAATATTTGCAACTGAGTGCATACTGTTACTTAAAATTAGTTTGACAATTTCTTTTTATATTCTCCAAAAAGGGATTAAAAAGGAGACGCTTTTGTAATTTCTTATATAATAAACTTAAAACTAGTACATATATGCTTATAAACTAAAGATTGAAGAATGAATTTACAAAAGAGATAGCAATAGAGTTTATTGAGCAGTACTGTAGACCTGGTCAACGATATTCAGTGTACCTATCCTCCTATGATAAAACCGAAGGTCTGCACCGGTAAAAAGGGGACCAGCTCCGTCTAACGTGAGCAAGTCGGCCTCCAGATCATACACCATGTGAAAACAGTTCCTCACCAGAAGGTTGTCGAGTGAACGTGCCCCCTCCAAAAATTTTATGGCATTCTTTGTCATAAAGACGTCAACCCTTTCACAGTCAGCCAGAGAGTAGACACTCTCGTTCGACGGCCTGCGAACCGTCCCATCGAACCCAATCACAGGTCTAAGGCCCAGGCAAGCGACCATCACCCGCCTCTCCCACCTCCTAAGCTTCTCCATCTGGCAGGAGGAGATTCCAAACCAGACTGGAAAGGCATAGGAAATAAGAGGCCGAACTACCTGGCGGTATACCAAAAAGCGTATTCTACGGTCAAGGCCACCTCGACGTCCAAGCACACCCCTATATGCGTTGTATGCCCTTTTCACCCCAACTAAAGTGTTGGCCACGTGGCCAACTCCCAAATACCTAATCTTGTCCGAAGTCCCAATCAAAGTCCCACCTATCCTCAATTATAATATACTTATATTTACCTTTAAATGCCTTAGCAACTGTTTTGCCCAAGTTCAGATTAAGCCTCCACTTAGCAAAATAGTCAGTGAGTAGATTAAGATAATCCCCCAACCGTCTATTAACATTGCTGGCCCTGGCACCAGAAGATGCAAGAAGTATATCATCGGCATATATTATAATAAGGTCACCATCAGGTGGCTGTGGTATATCAGATACGTACAAGTTGTACAGCACTGGACCCAGTAATGAGCCCTGTGGTACACCTGCAGTAGTTCGTCCCTCTTCCGACAATGAGTCCCCAACTCGAACTGAAAATATCCTATCCTCCAAAAAACCGGACACAAGCCGACACACATTCCTGTCAAATCCCATCCCCAGCATCTTGAAAACAATACCATCCTGCCAAACTGTATCAAAAGCCTTTGCAAAATCTAAATTTACTACAGTCGTCCCATACCTTTTGTTAAGCCCTCTGGCAACATAGTCAGTCAGCACCATAAGAGCATGTGATGTTGACAGTCCACGTCGAAATCCAAATTGAAAGTCCTTTACAATATTCTTCTCATCAATTGTGCAATTAATTGCCGCCAATATGAATGATTCAAACAGTTTTGCAAAGGCCGACAAAAGTGATATCGGTCTGTAGCTGCCACTCTCAGAAGGATCACATCCCCGTTTCGGTATCGGTACAACCAATGCCTTCCTCCACGCCCTGGGAAAATAACTAATATTCAAGCAATGGTTAAAAATTACTGCAAGAAAACGCCATGCAGTGGTGTGCGTCCTTTTCAGTACAAAGTCCGGTATGTTGTCGAAACCACTGGACTTCTTATTCGATCTCCGCCTTAGAGCGCAGCCAACTGCCTCAGCATTGACGAATCCAATATTACCAGTGTCTACACGTACAATTTCCCCGTCAGCTGTCATAGTCTCTCCGAATATCGTCATAGATTGAAATAGCTACAAAAAAAAACTGTCTATCTTCTCATCTTTCCTAATCTGTACCCTCAATACTATCCCCTCGTTTTCAGTTCTGGCGCAATGCATTGCATATATAGGGGTCATCCCCTGAGCGCTGGTCCTACTCCTAAACAAACAAGGTGTCGACCTATCCAATGTAGAGATAGCCCTTTGCACTTCAACGTCGAATGGATCACTACCCCTTGTCGGAGATGGTCCGAAAAAAGATTCCGCCAACAGATTGGCCTTCCCCGTATCGTCAGTTATGATCACTCCACCAGGGCCTCTCAAACTTCTCACTTCTCTGTCCAGTACTCTCTCTCGAATACAGCAATAGCCCTTTGTATTATCCTACTGAGATTCCTTATCTCGGCTTTCAATGCCCCATGCCTGCTTGGGTCACACCTGTGCAACGTTTGCCTAAGTCTCTTATTGTGTGCTATAAAACTTAGGATGTGAAGTGGAAGTTTCAGCATCCCCCTGTCCCTTACAGTCACCTTCGCGATCGAATGTTCCATTGCGTCAAGAAAGGCCCTATCCATTGCCTCAATGCACTGGTCTATTTCAGTCTCTGTCACATTCCTGTCAACTGGTAAGCCTATGCCTGCCAAGTTCTCAGTCAGTCTATTCATGTACCGTCGTTTGTCGATTCTGTCGAAGTCATACCTTCTCGGACACTCCCTAGCTATGAAATCACCAATATGGAAAGTGAGCTCCACAGCTCTGTGGTCCGATTCGTAATCCAATGTACGAAGTCCATTCGAAGCAGTTGAAACTATGTCTGACGTTGTCAAGAAAAAGCCAATGTATGATGACAGAGCTGCGTTAATCCTTGTTGGTCCGTCAGTCCGTAGTACGTCTAAATCAGGGCTTTCTAGCAGAATCTCCCGCAATCTTCGCCCGTTCGTGTTAGTATATGGATCGCCCCAATACGAGTGTCTCGTGTTAAGGTCAGCACCTATCACTACGCTGCAATCAATTAATAATGCCTGAACCGCATCAAAACATTCAGCCTCAAGTATCACACCAGGTCTAAGATACATAGAAATCACGACAATGTCCCTACCATCTACTCTACGAATACGTACGGCAGTGTTCTCAATAGCACCCGTACTAAGAACGACCTCTTCACACTGGTATTTACTCCTCACAAGAACAGCGGTCCCACCGCCACGTCTGTATTGTCTAAATATCCTATACCCAGTCAACTCAAATCTGTGGCGGGCATTAACGCCATGCTCAGCCAACAGAAGAATGGCCAGTTTGTGTTCATTCAAGAATAAGTTCAACATATGTCGCCTATGTCTTGAGACTATTGAATTAACATTAACAAAAATTATCTTCATTAGATTAGCCATGACGACTTAAAGAAATAAACATACCAAATAGAGCACGGGACCTGTCTTCGTCCGTACCCAATGTCTGATAGTCTTTAGCAAAGCTCCTAATTCTGTCAAGACACTGTAAAAGTTCACCACCAAAGAAGCGCCTACAGGCACGATTTATTGAATCGAATTGTGCCATGGCGGCACCCAACGAAATGTCAGCCGATGGCGGCTTCCGTGGCCCTGGAGCAATCTTCAAAGGAGTTGATTGGCTCCCGCTCAGGGCAGCCCTGCAGCATGTGATACACCTGTCTTAGTACCAACAGTGGGGGTAGTCAACACCTGGACCCGATGACCACCACTCTCCTTTTTCTTCTGAAGCCTGCGAAGTAGTTCGATACGGCGTGGACAGTCCCTCGAACTAGCCACATGTCCCTCTACCTTACAATTCGCACACCTAACCATCAAACCTACCCTCTTCGACACCTGGCCCGTTACTGGGTCAGTTGTTAATACCTCCAGCGTATTCTCGTCCTTCGGAGGCACATTGCACATTCCTGGGCCGTGGGGCCCGCCGCACTTCACACACCGGAATGGCATGTGACAATTGGTTGGCACGTGCCCAAACCGCTGGCAGTTAAAGCACTGAGTGACGCCCTTCTTAACAAATTTTCTAATATTAACCTTGCAACACAAGATGTACCTGATTGCATAGAATTTGAGGATGTCCGAATCTCTAGACAACGCAACGACCCATTTGTCATTACCTAACCTAACCAAACTTGAAATATTAATTCTAATCTGGAGCCCATTCAAGTACTCAATCATCCGTTTGAAATGAGTGCGGAAGCCCCTCTATAATGACCCTATATGGTCGCAAACCCTTGGGTGTATATGTGTAAAAATCGACCTGCTGTCCCTCAAGCAATTCTTTTCATGATCACCGACCGTGCAGGTCCCAATGTTGGCAACATTTTTGCCCAAAACCTGCATATTAAAATTCTTATGTCCCAATAAAGTCTCAATTGAATTAATAAAAACCTTCAAATCAATATTGTATACTGTTATTACAGGTACCTTTTTACTTTTGACCGTTCCACCAACTTGCACTGAAGTAGCAGCATTACTCCTCACATCTGCTTTCTTGACATCTGCTACCACCTTCTTCTCTTTTCGCACGTTCGACTCTCGCCTAGTTCGTTCGTCCAACTTCGGCTTTGGATCAACGCTCATTTCATCTTCGTCTTCTAGAACTTCGTTTTCAACGCTAGCTTCGCTGTCGCTTTCGCTCTCCTCATCTACTTTGGTATTTGTTCTTTCCTTCATTAGGATATTAACAGCCTTATAATGCCACTGATCACTGGCAGCGACTTTATATAGCAAAATGACGTCGTCTGGTAACTTTGCGAAGCATCTGGTCATGGTTGTTGTTGGTAGTGCTTTACTTAACATGTAGCTATATACGTGTGTTTGTCAGTCGCAAAGCAGCTCTGAGTCAGTTAACATCAAGCCTCGTTGGCAATTATCTTTTAAGTGCAGCCAGACCACTGATTGTTTACTCTCTTTCGAGAGTTTTGCGTCTCACTCGCACTAGTTAATTTCAACACCTCAGATAACTGTATAGTTTTACAGTTCTTCTGAGGAATATTCCGTGGTTAACTACGTTGCTACTTCCTATGTGAAGGCATAGGTCGTGTACAGTCAGTCACAGTAACGGAAGAAAATACGGGTTAATAACATCGCCGGCATATAGTCTAAGTCACTCCGTCGGCATCTGTGCACCAAATACTTTGCAAATTTACTTTGTAAAGTATTTCAACATACAAATACAAAATACGTGTGTTTGTATATATGACAATGCTGGCTTTGTGTTTTGTTTATTGTAACTATGTGTGGTTGTATGGATAAGTGTTCTGTGTGTTGCGAAGTTTTGTTTCTTCTTGTGCTATGTGGGTATGTTGCTGTGTATATCTGTGTGCATGTTGCTGTGTATATTTTTGTACATGTTTAGTTTTTATTAGCAGCGAATACTTGCGTACGAGATCATTAAGAATAACATCATCATCACTTAGCTTTGATGTTGCTAGGTTTTTCGTTATTGTTATTTACACTTATTATTGCACAGCCTCAAATGATCTTGTATATTCTCGACGATGTATCCGGAATATTCCATTTCCCTTAATTCAAATATTATCTGCATTTTGTTAAGCAGGGTTGTAACATTTTGACAACTAGAGATGAGTTGGCAGTGCTGCCAAGTACCTGGAGCCACATTGTCGTTATATTTGAATCTATTTTTCAACTTTGTAACAATATATTCCACTTTTTTTACACATTCTCACCATGAAAAATTACATGAAAATGAAAATTTGTTCGTGCTTGAGATAATACTACAATACATTCACAAGCATGTGACAGCAAGCATGCTAATAATCTAAATGTTATGATTTTTTTTCAAGCATCGTCGGTGTCACACATACTAAGGCATATTTACTAATACTATAAGAATGCTTGCCATGCATTCTGACCGTGTCTAGGCCCCTTTAAACCTTTAACAACTGTTAAAGGGTTGTGCGAATGTTAATAAAATAAACATTTGAAAGGTTGTATCATAATATAAAAAACCATATGGCTATTCGAGACTACCTGTTACATTACTGTAACGAAGTCTTGTAGCAAGGCGCCCTACAAGAACACTACCGAACATTTGACTAGTTATTTGTTTGATAGTGCTGACGGCTGAATACCTCATTGCCTATTCCAAGGTATATTCGCGGCGAAAACGAATTAATATGGATTTTCTTGGACTGTCAAACAGTTTCGTATGTCAAATTAGTATTTTGACATTTTTGAATGAATTAAGTTGCTTATATTTTATCACATCAGCACGTGCTAAGCAATTATTAATTTTTATTCAAAATAATGTCCATAAATTAAAAATAGATGCCCATAACGCCTTGCTCATAACTTTTTTTGGCAGCTGACAAGAGGCGTAAAGTTTACTAGCAGAACGAAAAAAGGTAGGAGTTCTTAACATGAACAGTGAATTAATTAGAAAATGTCCAGTTTTTCCTCCACTCAGGAGGCTGTTAAATCCGAGGAATACGACACTAAGCAAGATATGAGACACGATGATTCTAATGAGGGCCTCAGAGAGGTTCTAATGATTATTGATGCGCAAACGTTTAAATTTATATCAGGAGTTACAAGCTCCACCAAAAAGAAATCTAAGCCTGTATCACACGAACAGCGGGAAAAACTCTTGAAAGATGAAATGACAAGAACAATCCGCAAAGAAGATAGCTTTATTTAGTGCAACATACACAGTGCCTGTGTCCAAGTGTTCGTTGAATAATCTAAAGAATTTAGTTCATGTTAATGTTGGTGCACAAAATGCTGCCACTGAATTTGTTGAACAAGAACTTCTCTTTGTAGAGTTAGAAAGTGGCAAACTTTTAGCTGTACGTGATGTGGTTAGGAATGGTTTGAAACCTCCAGTTTTAGTATTTGTGCAAAGTAAAGTATCACATATAAAATTTTCATGATAAAATATATTTATACATACATGTGTGAAAACACACACATAACATAAGTCGATGACGCAACTATTAATACATATGTTTATTAATATAAGAAAAACACAAACACTTTCAAAGAAACATTTATTATGAGAGCAAAACGATGTTGTCCATTGGACGTTCAAAAGGAGACTAAATAAAATAAAATAAAATAGAATACTGACAAGCTGTCCTCTGTTACAATCGGCCTTTCCTGACCTATTCAGCGTCCTCGCAGAATTTACTCGGCTCTTCATTGTCGCTGTCATCAATAGGAGGAGGGGCACACCACATTTTAAGTCCATCTGAGGCATATACGGAGCTGTAATGGCGCGAAGTGCGTTTTGATTGCGGCAAGTCTTCAATTACGTATCTATCGTTGTCGAGAACCTTCGTCACTATAAACGGCCCTTTGAAACGTGGTTCGAGTTTACGTGAAAGGCCAGTACTAGGTGCTTCATTCCCGACGAGGACTAAATCACCCTCGACATACGTCTTTGGAGGGGAATGTCTTTTATCATAACGATCTTTTGCCTTTTCACGATACGCTTTGATACCTCGTACCGCTGTTTGACGCATTTCATCTAGTTTCTGCAAACGCTGGTCCTAATTAACTACCGTTGTTGTGTCATCATCATCGTGCAATACTAACAATAATTTGTTACCAAGAATATCACGAGGCTGGTATCCGTAGGTTGTAGAGTTTACCGCTGAGTTTATAGTATACTGAATAATTCGTAATTCTTCGTCCCATTTCCGGTCATCTTGAGTTGACGGTAAGAGCATTGATAGGATCGTCCGGTTCATTCGCTCAACCTGGCCGTTAGCTCTTGGCGTTCGAACTGCATTAAGGACATGTTTTATTCGGTTTTCGTGGCAATATTTTTCAAACTCCTTCGAGGAAAAAGCTGTACCTCGGTCACTGATAATGCGCGCCGACATACCAAAATATCCGCTTACTTCGTCCGAGATCTTAAGAACGTATTTTGTAGCCGTTGAGGGAACCGCTTTAATTATGGTGTACTTGGTAAAAGCGTCAATTAAGACTAAGACGTGTTCATTTCTCTTTGTAGACTTTGGAAATGGACCCAGATGATCGACGTGGATAGTTTTAAATGGAACTGGCTCGATATCGCTATAATGATATTCACCCTCGTTCTTTCCGTATGACGGTTTGTTAAAAGCACAGGCCACACAACTTTTAACATATGATTTCACAAAATTGCGCATTCGTGGAAACCACATTAACTGCATCAACTTCTCGATTGTTCTGTTCACGCTGAGATGACCATATTTATCATGTGCATCCTGTGTTACTTTGTATCGTAGAGCTTTAGGTACCATCCAAAGTTTATTACCCTCGATCAGTTTATACAAACGACCCCTATCCAACACAAATTCTGCAGACGTTACCTTATCGTTATCGTTAATTTTCTGAATAATCTCCTTGATACTGGCGTCCTGTAGTTGCATGCTGAATAGCCAATCACCGTCGTCAATATTTGTTTTATGGATTTTAAGCGATGCAGGTTCAACTTCATGGGCAGGTTCAACAGGAGCACGGCTAAGGGCGTCAACGTGGCACATTCTATCCTCGGATCTGTGTTCGAGTTGGATGTCAAAATCCTGTATACGCAGCCACCATCGTGCGATTCGTGGTATAAGTTCTTTCTTTGTCATAGCACTTTTAACGGCACTACAGTCGGTGATAACTGATACTGGTTTACCATAAACATAATATCTGAAGCGTTCCAAACCTTCCACCACAGCCAATGTTTCTAACTCGTAACTGTGCATCTTCTTCTCACATGGGCTCGTTGAGCGACTATAAAAAGCGACAGGTTTCCAAACGTCATCTACCTTCTGCAGTAGAACAGCTGCAAGGCCAATCGAACTAGCATCGGAGTGAATCTGATGTTCTGCATCGACGTCATATGCCACCAATATTGGTTCAGTCGTAAGAATTTGTTTCAATTCGTTAAATGCATTCTCCTGTGGTTGTTGCCATTTGAAGATTTCGTTTTTCTGCAACAACTTACGCAATGGTTCCGAGATAATTGCGTAACTAGGGACGAATTTTCGGAAATAACCGCTTAAACCCAAGAATCTCCGAACTTCGGTTACAGTTGTTGGCGTTTTAAAGTAACGAATTGCTTCAGTCTTAAGCTCACCCGGTTGAATTCCATCTGGAGTTAACTGATGACCCAGGAACGTTATTGTTTTCCTAAAGAACGAGCATTTGCGGCGATTTAATGTAAGTCCGGACGTCTTCAACGCTGTAAAGACACGCCTTAATTTTCCGAACATCTCCTCAATGGTTTGGCTGCCAATTAAAATATCATCCATATAATGGATCATGTCGTCGGGTAACGTCTTCTCCTTAACTTTCGCCATCAATCGTTGGAACACCATGGGCGCGTTCTTCAACCCAAAAGGCATGCGTTTGAATTCATATATACCATCGGTTGTTACAAATGCTGTGTATTTTCGGCTGTCTGGTGCTATCGGTATTTGATTGTACCCACTATTTAAGTCTAAAACAGAAAATATTGTGTATCGTTTTGCATCCTGCAACCTTTCCTCAATATTCGGCACCGGATATATTTGTTTGGGCATATGCCGGTTTAATAAGCGATAATCCACACAAAAACGATCACCTCCGTCCTTCTTTTTAACCAACGTTATTGGGCTTGCGTATTCAGATTCGGACTTTGTAATTATATCGTTAGTCAACAGATCATGCACCAGCTCGTTAACAACCACTTTCTTAGGCTCCGGAATTCGATATGGAGCTTGAGCAATCGGCTTGTCCGTATCGAGCTCGATTCGGAGTTCGACCAACTCAGTTAGACCAATTTCGTTTAGCTTTGACGCAAATATATTATCATACTCACCGATGATTTCTCTAAAAATTGTTTTTTGTTGTTCGTTTAATGGACCACACTGGATATCGTTGTCTTCAACCCGTGCAACTCGAATATTACGACTCCTAATTGCAAATTCACCATCCTCAAAAACACCCCTTACGTTGTCATGTTTAAATACATTTTGGCCCAGCAACATATCTTCGTGTATTAAATCATCATCAACAATATAGAATCGAAGATTAAGCTTTAAGCCGTCAATAATTATTTCCGCTTCTACAAATGCAGTGGAGTAGCCCACTCCGTCACAAATACCTCTTATTCTTAATGAACATGGCTTGACACAGCAATTCAACATCTTTGCTACACGTCTTCGCACTAGGCTACACTGGCTCCCTGTGTCTATAAACGCACGTAATTCGATGTTCTTACAAATGACTTTCTTTGTAAACGCGTGGTCTTGATACTTCATACTTCTTACGCTTGCTGTCTTTCTTCCACAATTTTCAGGCTCATTTATAGGATGCACTTTTTGGCAATCCCGACATCTACGACGTCGTTGTGGTCTTGGACACTTCGACGATATGTGCCCATCTTCATTACAATTGTAGCATTTAATTGTTCTGTACTCACGATTTTTATTCTTTGAATTTTCATGCTTAAAATGATCAAACTTGTTCTCTGATGAATTTACTTTAACGACAGAATTGTTTCTTAAATATTCGTTATACGTTTCGCGCATGTCTTTTAACGACTTAAAACGTAAGGCTGCCGTAGAAGACTGTAGTTCGCGGTGCCGTAGACCATCACGCGTATATTTGATAATTGCCTGTTCGCTGAGTTTGTATCGGCGCCCAACTGCACAGATCCTAAAACAATAATCCAATATTTTCTCGTTTGGCTTTCTATACGCATCACACATCTTCTTATGCATTTCCGCCTCATCCAGCTTAAAGCTGAACTCTTCTATTAACTCTGCAGATAACTCACCCCAGTTTAAATACACCCGTTCAGAGACATCTAACCATAACTTCGCCACACCTTTTAATTTACTGTAAACAGCTAACATCAAACTCTTATCTTCCCATGCATATACACTCTTAGCTGTATCCACTCGTTCTACAAATTGTTCGACGGATAAAGACATATCATTCGATGGATCGAATTCAGGAATTGTCTCCGAAATTTCTTTTACCGAATACGTTACACGATTAGCAATCCGATTCTGATTGACCGTTTGTACGTTTACATTACCGTTTACACCGCGTTCGTTACCGTTTATATCGCGTGCTACGATATTCTCATTGCAATCACCGTTATTCTGCGTCACATCATTCCCGATTTCGTCATCACTACCGTGCATTAAACTATTGCCGTTATTGTTCATATTGTCCTTGGTAATGTTCCCGTCAACATTACCGTACGTTAAACCGTTATCGTTATTATTTATATTCGTATTACGTGCAATAGCACCCGTTGCACCACATGCCACATTCGACTGTACCATGCCCATCAAACGTTGCATCATCTCTTTTAAATCATCTATTTGCGACTGCACCGAGTTCTCTGGAGGAACCATGTCCACCTCTTCACTACCGGTCGTTTCTATATATCGCTGAATTGTTTCAGCCCGATTGCCCGAACTTAAAATGTCACGATCACGTAGTAATTGTTTGATTTGTTCCACCTTCAAATCACCTATTTTCACCATCTTGCCGTTTATTTTCTTCTTTTTTATAACTCGCTGCTTAAATTCTGTTTATATTATTCGTTTTTTTTTTCTTCGTCATATAATCTTAAAACATATGCATATATGTAGACACAATTCTTATTTAAAGACGTTACGTTTTTTCTTTTTCCAACATATTTAGTTACTTCTTCTCACTCACAAAATATTCATTCTATGTACTTTTGTTCTTCATATTCATATCTGCTTAAATAGTCAATGTTTCTCATCTACATACATAATTTTCGTCCTCCTCTATTCCAACTGTCAATCTCAAGTTGAGTTCTATTTATCACTACGTCTTCGTCTCATGTATATGAACACACATCTACTTAATTATATATGTTTTCTTCTTCAAACAAACAATTTGCACCATGAATATATTATGAGCCCGTTCACATGCGCTAGTCAACACAGAAAAAAAACACTTGCTGACAAAATTCGTTCGGTCGCCAACCACCGTCTTGCCTCATAAAGTACGACTGCGTAACAACACCATGAATGTGCGACCGCGCGAGTTAAGGTCAGACTTAACGTTTGCCTCCTTTGTTCATTAATCTAAACACACACACGCACATTTACATACCTACCAAGCATGGTTAATCATGTTCCTTTGTCCCTTGTTTAGGTAAATCTTGTTACAGATAAGAATATCTAAAACATGACGAATCATGCTAACATAAATATAGTTTAAGATAAGAAATTAAGTAAAAACATGTTTTATTATGTTTAAGAACTAACAAAGAAATGTATCAACAAAGAAATGTATCAACAAAGAAATGATAGTTAGGTAAAAAACAAGTAATCATGTTATCAATAAAAGAAAACTAGAATTGTAATCTTAAACTAAATTTTAGTATTTAAGAAAGTAAAAAGTAATTTGTCAGTTAGTTATGAAATAATATTGAATAACACATAGTGCTTAAGTTTCTAACTCCTAAGGAAAATAAAAAATTATACGCGTACGCGTAGAAAAATATATTTTTTTCTTTAGTAAAAACACTAAACTTTAATTGGCGATCCTGCCAGGAGAATAATTAAAATTATTCTTCTAAGAGCGGACCAGCGTAATCCTTGTCGCAGCAAGGACGTGAACTTTTTGTGACAGTGAAAAATTCTTCATAGGAAGAATAAGTGTAAAATTTTATAAAAAATAAATTGAAAATTAGTTATAAAAACAAAAGTAATTTTATATAAATGAGTTTTACAAAAAAACAAAAAAAAGAGGACATCTATGATAAAAATCGCATAATAGAAGACGATATTTTAACAAAAATGGAACCAAACACAAGCAAGGATGCCCAAATAGGAATACTCACTGCCAGGCTCAGCGAAATGGAAAAAATTTGTCTGAGTTTGATGGAGAAGATGAATAGCTTACAAATTAATCCAACTTTAGCTTCAGCCCCAATAATACAGTTAAAAGACGTAGCTACCAACTACAGAACTGCATCAGACATATCATTAGAAGTTTTTAAGGCACTCCCAACGTTCGATGGCAAACAAGCTGAATACAGAGCATGGAGGGAAGATGCGTCTCGCCTAATGAACGATATCAAGGCATTTGAAGGACAAAGCCGTTATTCGGAAGCCTTGTCCATAATTAAAACAAAAATTAGAGGAAGAGCGTCAGATGTGTTAACAAATAACAACACACCGTTCAATTTCGAAGCTATAAAAAACAGACTGGACTATACATATGCGGATATGCGTCCACTGTATGTGCTACAAGAAGAATTAAGAAGAATATCTCAAGGTAGATTGTCCCTTACGGAATACCATGATAAAATTAACCAAGCATTGAACCTTATTACATCAAAAATTTTAATGTCTGGCGAGCAACCAACCGTCACAGATGCTATGACGAGGAGTGCAAATGAAGAAGCTGTACGTGTATTCATCAGTGGCATTACAAACCCATTTATAAGATCCACACTCTATGCCAACACACTCAATGATCTAGAGCACGCCTACGCTGTAGCCAGAACAATCGAGCACGATAATCAACATCAAAATCTGCGATTATCATACGATGTCGAGAGACAGAATCAGCAAAGACAACATTACCCAACTCATCACAATTCCAACAATCGACGTCCGAATTATGACACTAGGAGATTCGCACCACAGCAACAGGGATACAATCAACCATACAATCAAAACCAACCGTCTAGGCCTACTCCAATGGAAACAGATTCCAGGCAAGTCGTGCAAGCACAGAGGAGAACTAACTTTCAACAAAATAATCAACACCATCCTTTCACAAACAACCAGCCATGGAAGAGGGAGCACAGCGGTAATTACCAAACAAATAAACACCAACGAATAAACCAGTCGCAACAACAAGATGACAACTCTAGTACGTATGCTGAACCGGATCAAATGGTAAATAATGTAAGAATAGATAATTTAAACTAAGAAGCGGGTTGCCCTACCTCACATTAAGTAGCGAAGTAACAAATAAGAAATACGATATTTTAATTGATACAGGAGCAACCCACAATTATATAAGAGTAAAGTGTGATTCGTCAGACAGGATTAAAATCAAACCAATTAAAATTAAAACCATAAATGGTTATTCATTTGCAAATACCAAAAGAGTGATTAAATTAATGAACAAAGAGATAACTTTCTTTGAACTTAAAGACATAGAATCTTTTGATATGATTTTAGGGATAGAAGGATTGAAAATATTAAATGCCGAAATAAGCCTTAGGGACATGACCTTAACCACCATAAGTAGTGATAGTCAACCCAAATTAAATTATATTATAAGAGATGAAAGGTACAAGGAAGAAATAGATAGAATGATAAAGGAAAATAATGGCATAGGACCATTACCCTTCACGACGACAATTGAAGCCACAATCAGAACAAAGAACGAAGAGCCAATATGGACAAAACAATACCCGTATCCTATAGCGGATAACGAGTTTGTTAACAAAGAAATAAGAAAGTTACTGAACGAAGGTATTATACAAAAAAGTAATAGCCCATACAACTCTCCAATATGGACAGTCCCTAAAAAGGGTATGGACGAGCAGGGAAGACCGAAGAAACGAATGGTTATAGACTTTCAAAAATTAAATGCCAATACAATTTCAGACAGGTACATTATCCCAGATGTAAACATGACAATCCAAAATCTAGGTAAGGCTAAGTATTTTACAACTTTAGATTTGGAATCAGGCTTCCACCAGATAAGAATCGCTGAAAAAGATAGGGAAAAAACAGCTTTCTGCGTTAATGGCGGGAAATATGAATTTGTTCGTATGCCATTTGGCTTAAAAAACGCACCTTCAATATTTCAGAGATGTGTGGACGACATACTTAGGGATTACATAGGAAAATTTGCGTACGTATACATAGATGATGTACTTATATACTCATCTTCTCCCGAAGATCATATGAAACATATTAAAATAATTGTGAACGCATTGAACAAGGCCACTCTAAAAATCTCCAATGAAAAATCTAAATTTTTCCAAACAGAAGTAGAATATTTAGGTCATGTAATAAAACATAATAGAATTGCAACGAATCCAGAAAAAGTGAAGGCAATAAACAATTATCCAGTTCCAAAAACTCTAAAAGACTTAAGAGGTTTTTTAGGAATGACAGGATATTATAGGAAATTTATTAAAGGATACGCTAGCATAGCAAAACCCTTGACAGTACATTTAAGGGGAGACAACGGTCAAATAGGAAAAAACAAGAGCAAAAATACGCATATAAAACTTGACGAGCAAGCACTGAAAGCCATAGACAACTTAAAAACTTGCTTAAGAGAACAAGTAGAACTTTTCCAACCAGACTATTCAAAACCATTTGAACTAACAACTGATGCATCCAACATAGCACTTGGAGCAGTTCTTAGTCAAAATAAAAAACCAATATTTTTCTTGTCACGAACCTTAAGTAAAACAGAAGAAAACTACAGTACTAATGAAAAAGAACTTTTAGCAATCGTTTGGTCGTTACAAAAATTAAGAAACTATATCTACGGTGTAGCTGACTTAACGATCTACACCGACCACCAGTCTTTGACATTTGCGATATCCGAAAAAAACCCAAATACAAAATTAATGAGATGGAAAAACATAATTGAAGACTTTGGAGCCAAATTGGTATACAAGCCAGGTCATTTAAATGTCGTAGCTGACGCCCTTTCAAGACAGCAAGTAAACTCATCAACAATCAGTACAGTTCACTCAGCTGCAAGTTCACCCACAGACGTTATTAAAACTGTATCGCAACCTTTTAATGCGTATGCTATTCAAATTGAACTCGTACCAAATAGAAAAATAAATGAAACTCGAACTCGAACAACATTTCCGAACAAAGTTAGGCATACAGTAAACTTTACAAGTGAACAAAATTTAATTACAGAATTGAAAAAGGTATTACAGCCAAATAAAATTACTGCAATACATACTACTAGAGAAAATATTTATGCATTTGGTCCAATAATAAAAAACACTTTTAATACTGCAAATTTCGTGTTCACACCAACAAAACTAATCGATGTTAGAGAAAAAGAAAAACAAATCGAAATAGTTAAAAGAACACATAACAGAGCACACAGAGGCTATAAAAACAACATTTATGAGATAGTTGAAACTTACTACTGGCCTGAAATGAAACAACAATGCAAGGCATTTAATAAAAAGTGTACACCTTGTCTTTATGGTAAATATGAAAGAAATCCTACAAGAGAACCACTTGGAGATTCTGATATACCAATAGAACCAGGAAAATACATACACATGGACATTTACTTTAATGATAAAAAAACATTTCTAGTCGCTATCGATAAATTCTCAAAATATATTACCCTCAGAGAAATTGATTCAAGAGAACGTATGTCTGAGAAAATGGAAGAAGTTATCACAAATAATTACCCGAACTGCACACGATTAATGACTGATAATGAAAGATGTCTAAATACGCCAGCAGTGAATATGATGTGTGAAAAATATGGAATAAGAAAAATAGAAACTCCAGTCTATAGATCGACTTCTAACGGACAAGTTGAACGCGCTCATAGTACAATCTCCGAGCTAGCGAGAATATTCAAAATTCAAAACGAAACCACAATAATAGAAGAAATTTATAAAACAATCAGAGAATTAAACAACACTTTACATACAGTTACAGGATTCAAACCAATTGACATCCTATTCAACAGAATTAAGTATGATAAGAAGCAAATCCACCAAAAATTAAAAGCAGCATCAAAAAAAGTACAAGAAAGACTGAATCAAGGTGCGAAACACCGAACATTTTCACCAAACGAGCAGATACTAGTAAAAATCAAAGGTGTACGGAAAAAGAAAGACGCTAGATATATTAAATACGTTGTAAAAGAAGACCGTGAGGACACTGTCTTAACTACAAGGGGAAAGATCGTGCATAAGGATAATATAAAGAATTATACCATTAATCATGATAATCATCTTCCTGACATTACTCGCAGTGGCCATACCAGAAATACAGGCGGAAACAGAAATTAAAAAACTAGATGAACAGAAATATGTTTTAACCCGGACTAATGACGTTTTTTTTATTTGACGAATATTCATACCTCTTCCACGTCACAAACTTAGCAAAAATAACTACAACATATCAGCAAATCTTTAACAAATATTCTTACCCCACCATCGAGGAACATATTTGGACAAAGAAAATTGAAATATTAGTAAATCAACTTAATGAACATAAACGACATACGAGATCCCTAAATTTTTTAGGATCAGCATTAAAATTCATTACGGGAAATCCAGATCATGACGATTTCATATTGATGGAAACAAAAATAAACGAATTAATAAATAATAATGAAAAACAACGTTTGGTTAACTCAAGGTTTGAAAAATTAATTGATGCATTACAAGGCCAGACTCTCGAAAGCCACCTCATCTTAGAACAAGTACATGACCAAATCTTATTACTTGTCAGAACAATTAATGCTGCAAAAAATAACGAATATTTAACCGAATCGTTAAACTTAGACGACGTAAAGGAAATAATAGATCATGAATTAATCTCAGTACCCATAATAAACATTCTAGAATACGCAGATATACATATAGCCAGGACAGGAGACTTATTTATAACTATCTATAAATATCCTATATTGAATAAGGACTGTAAACTTTTTAAAATCACTCCCATAAGCTTTAGGCACGGAAAAATTCAAACGGATGATCAAATTTCCCAATGCAATAAAGATTATGTTAGGGTAAACTTTTGCAAAAATTTTTTAGGAAGGAACATATGCCAAAGAAACAATGATACAGATAAGTGCATACTTCCGCTACTGACAAACAGAAACAGCAAGTGTACAGTTATACAAGAATATAACAAACCATTATTAGAAATTGACGAAGGCTCAATACTATTGGACGGAAACCACAAAGTCAACAATATCACCACTACGGGTATAACTTTAGTCACGTACACAGACCAGGTCACGATAGACAACAAGACATATAGAAATATTAACGACAGAATAATTAAGGCCATCCATATGAAACACGACGAAGACTTTGAAATTTTGAAAATAATAAACTCTGATACCAAATGGGCTTTTAATAACATAGACTCATTAAAAAAATTCTCTATTCCATTTGAACAGCACCCAATCAAGTCTTTCATTTTTTGTATATTAACCCTGACACTCTTAATAATAATAATTTTTTCAATAATAAAAATAGTAACTTGCATAACAGTATGGAAACACAAAATTGCAATCCGTAAAATTGAAAAAGCATATATTATGGAATTGCAACAACGTATTAGGAAAGATCGGGACGATCTTGCTTAACCCAGGGGGGAGTTAAGGTCAGACTTAACGTTTGCCTCCTTTGTTCATTAATCTAAACACACACACGCACATTTACATACCTACCAAGCATGGTTAATCATGTTCCTTTGTCCCTTGTTTAGGTAAATCTTGTTACAGATAAGAATATCTAAAACATGACGAATCATGCTAACATAAATATAGTTTAAGATAAGAAATTAAGTAAAAACATGTTTTATTATGTTTAAGAACTAACAAAGAAATGTATCAACAAAGAAATGTATCAACAAAGAAATGATAGTTAGGTAAAAAACAAGTAATCATGTTATCAATAAAAGAAAACTAGAATTGTAATCTTAAACTAAATTTTAGTATTTAAGAAAGTAAAAAGTAATTTGTCAGTTAGTTATGAAATAATATTGAATAACACATAGTGCTTAAGTTTCTAACTCCTAAGGAAAATAAAAAATTATACGCGTACGCGTAGAAAAATATATTTTTTTCTTTAGTAAAAACACTAAACTTTAATTCGCGTGTATATTATAGCAACAATTGTTTCTGTATATAAAATATATTATTCCTCTTCAACGACTGTGAAGCGTGTACGTTAAGTGTGTATACAAAAACAATATTATTTTTATTCAGGACCGCATACAACATCGACACGTCTGTATGTATATGTTTTTTTCTTCCTTTTTCTTATTCGTTTTCAAAGCACTCTTCGATGGCTTGGTTCTTTATCACACTTCTGAACTGAAAACACACACATAACATAAGTCGATGACGCAACTATTAATACATATGTTTATTAATATAAGAAAAACACAAACACTCTCAAAGAAACATTTATTATGAGAGCAAAACGATGTTGTCCATTGGACGTTCAAAAGGAGACTAAATAAAATAAAATAAAATAGAATACTGACAAGCTGTCCTCTGTTACATGTGTATATGTATTAAATAGGATCGCGCTAAACAAATTTTTGATGAGCTTCTATACGATGGCATAAATGTTGATATAATACATGCCGATCGCACGCTGCAACAACGTGACAACTGTGCTCGGGCTTTCCGGGAAAATATGGATTTTTATTTGCACTAATCTTATGGGACGAGGTATTGATTTCAAGGGAGTTAACTTGGTACTATATCGTATATATGTACATCGTATTGGCCGTACATTTAGAGCAGAAAAACCGGGAAAATCGATTACATTTTTTACGCAAGACGATACACCACATTTGAGAGGGTTGGTTATATTAAAAATTAATTCTTTTCAAAATATACTTCAACAAATTTTTTTAGTATTGCTGAAATAATAAAAAATTCTGGTGGGAAAGTACCAGATTTTATGTTATATATGAAAAAAGCTAAGAAGTCTGAAAAGAAAATGATAGCCAGCTTTGCTCCAAAACATGATGATATTTCTACAAAAATTAATCCCGAACAAAAAAGACATATTGGATAAAGTTGAAAAGGTATTGAAAAAGAAACAAAATTTAAACCAAAATAAATCTGAAGACAACAATGAAAATAAAAAGTTAAAAAATTTACAAAAGCTGAAGAAAAGAAGCGAAAAACAGCAAACGCAAGCAATAAATAAATTCAAAAATGTAACAAAGCGAATAAAGTTAAAAGTATAGTAATCATTAACTTTTCATTTGTTTGTATATTTATTTACATTAAATTCATAAAATACATAAAATGATATATAATTTTTATTATCATAATTGCACTTGTGTGAAATAATTTTTATAATAAATATAAAACTGAAGAACTTTTTCTTTATAAACCTTAAATAAGTTCTTCACAAATTATTACGAAAAAAACCATTAAAATTATAATATTAATCCGAAACAAACTGTTAGATATTTGAAAAAATAAGAATAACATAATCGGTCCAATCGTGCGGTGTTTGGCAAACCTTAATGCCTTGTAATTCCATTATACGTTGAGGTATATTGCGGTATTTAATTTCTACATAATCTGGTATGTCTTTACTTCGATGCAGTAACCAAAGCTGTAAAAAAACTAATTTAATAATAGTAATAGGCTTCAACACCATGATTATGATACGTTCATAAAGAAACAAGAAGACAGAAGGAAAAACATAACAAAAACAGTAAAAGAAAAACAGAAGCAAAAATTAACTACACTGAAAGAAAAATATTTCAAGAAATATGGTCTTTGCTACCATGAAGATTGGTTAGTGAATAAAACGGACGAAATAATTCCAATGGAATGTAAATGGCTACTGTCGTTGGGAAAGAAATGCTCTTTACCCGTAGACAATAATAGTTTTTCAGCACTAAATATTGTGGCAGACATTGAACAGTGTATTCAAGCGATGGATACAAACTTGGAGAGGGGGAAAGATATAGCTCGAACAGTAGTACCTAATAACGTTAATAATTTTAAAAATAGAATAAAAAACACGCCTAAGCCTGAAACGCCCCTCAGACCAATCGTATCGTCGATTAAAGTACCTTGCTATCAACTGTCGAAACACATAGGGCATATTCTTAAAAACATAATATCTGAAACGTACAACATCAAAAACTCACTGCAGTTGAAAAACCAACAGACTGCTATAGATGAAAACGAAATTTTAATATCTTTTGATGTAGTTTCACTGTTTACAAATATACCAATACACGTCGCAATAAAAACCATAATGAGTAAATGGAATATCATAAGCAATTTTACCAAAATATCTAAGACCTTGTTCTTAAAAATTCTACGTTTCTGTCTCATAGATAACAATTACTTTGTGTATGATAAAACAGTTTTCAATCAAGTTTTTGGCATGCCGATGGGCAACCCCCTCTCACCTACTATAGCCGATATCGTATTAGATGGACTTCTTGACGAAACAATTGCAGAATTAAAAAGCAAAAACATTTACATCAAATACATAGCTAAATATGTAGATGATATTTTGGCAATTATCAGCTATAAGGACAAGGACACAATCCTCGGTGTTTTCAACAAAGATCACCCCAAGCTTCAGTTCACAACTGAAATTGAAAAGAATAATTTAAAAATATTAAAAAAGTCACAACAATTCTTAAACAGAACAGTTTTCCGGAAGAGTTAATAAATTCACTAATCAATGAAACCATTGTAAATTTAGAAAACAAGACCAAAAAAATAACATCTGCTGAGGAAGTTAACAAAGAAATCAAAAATTATTTTTACAGTGTATCATTTATTCCTGGTTTGACGGACAAGAAAGAAATAAAAGCAGCAATTGAAAATAACAACATCAAATTTGCATACAAACCAAACACAACACTCAGCAGTATATTTACACGAATCAAAGCACCAACAGAGAAACAACAACAATGTGATTTAGTATACGAATTACAATGTAAAGGCAATGATGAAGAAGAATGCAACCTAATATATATAGGTACTACAAAAAGAAACTTGGGAATCAGAATGTCAGAACACAAAAACGATATCGCTAAACAAAAAACATCGACAGCTTTATCAGCCCATGTTTTCGACAAGAAACATTCAGTGGATTTTGACAAAGTCAAAATTCTAGATAGAGAAAAGATAGAAAGGAAGAGATATACGATCGAAAGCCTACGTATACAACAAAAGATAGAAAGAACTATGAATATAAAAGATGATACCGATAATATTAATGCTAGCTATATTGTTGCTATAAAATAAAAAATAAACTGCCATATCAACTATTGAACTTGACTCAGTGCTTGAGATATACACTGGTTGATTTTAGTAATTTTCAAATTGTGATCTAAACAAATTTAATTTTTTTAATTTGACTTTAATTGTTAAAAACAAAAACAACGTATATGTAATTAATGTAGTACTAACCGCAATATTGTGAGTATAACTCTAACTTTAAAAGAAATAATGTTTTTAAATTGTAACTGGTATGTTTTAAAATTCAAATAGACAAAAAAAACCCCTGAAGAAGTCAACAAACAATTGACGAAACGTTGGGAAAAAAAATATAATAAAGGTTTTTTATTAACATTGAATGCGTTAGGCCTGATTAGCTCAAAAAACTTCTTCACGTTTAAATCGAATGTAAAAATTAGATGTTCACATACGACGCAATGCGTTTGGGGATCACAATTTATTTGCAAAATTCATTATGCTTAAAGTCACAAAATTGATGATACATAATATGTGAACATTTAATAGAGTACAACTTACCTTTAATACTTTGGCCGAATTACAATCACATATTAATTTATTACTACCCAAAAAAATTTGTCGTCCAACAATACTGCCATAAATAAAAAATAAAATGAATAATTTCAAACGTCACTAAAAACTTTGGATTTATTAAATAAACTTTCAATTTGAAAGCGATTTTGAACTTTTTATTTATAAACCTTAAATAAATTTTTGACAAATTATTACGAAAAAAGCATTAAAACTGTATAATATTGTTTTGTATTTTTAATGTTCTGTTCATAATGATTTATCAAAAACTTATTGAAGGTTTACATATGTGAAAAAAAATCGTCACTTTTATGAACTAGGAGATATGTACTTCCTCATGTGTAAGGCACTAGCAGAATGGAATACGTCTTTAGCAAAATCCATTGCACTATTTTCTGGGCCGCTACGCACTTCATCAGCATTCTTTGTGCCTTGCTGCTAACTAAATTCTGGAAATATGCAAAAATAAAAGTCTTTGTTTGATTAAATATTTATTTTATACAAATATTTGCCAGTTGTATGTCCTACTCTAACTACCTGTAATTAAAATATTATAGTACTTACTCTGCGCTAGTTACGTCCATTGCATCACTATCGACCACAACCCATTGCTTTATAAATGGTTCTGCACAAGGCAGAAGTAACCTTTTACCTCCAGATTTTATAATGCTACTGGTAAGGAAGTGGTCCGCACAAAGTGTAGATGTGGAGGCGAAATTTTGTCCACAAATTTTACTCCACTTTAATCGCTTACCGGCATCTTTGGGAATTTTAAAAAGGGACCCTTCTCCTTTCACAAACTTTTTTTTGCATACAGCATAAGAACGCATATTTCATAAATTCTCACAATTTTTAATTTTTCAATAGAATTAATATTTTTATGCAAATACTTTTACACAAGCACTTTTATTCTTATAGTCACAAGGAAAGAAGAAGATTAGTAAATATACTTTGACAGTCGAAGATGATCAGAGCAAAATATTCCTAAAACAGCTGTCGAGGCTACCAGTTATGAATTTGCCTTGGCCTATACAAAACTTGCTATCATTTTCTTAACCAATTAGAAGTCACTGTACTCAACTGAGTACAGTTGTATTTTTACGTGTATCCAATCAGAACTAAAGCAAGAACAATCGTTTTACCTTTATTTAGTCTCACAACAACAATAATAAGAGCTGCTGAAAAAGAATTTGTGTGTAGTTTCTGTTGTTTATGCAAAAATATCAATCTGAAGTGTGGCGCGAGTACAGTGCATGGTTTAGCAAACAATTTTGTAAATATTTTAAATAATACTAAAATTTCTTTAGTTATTTTGCAATAGTTTTATAAAAATAATAACAACGAAACATACAGGCATCAAAGTATGCTTAAAAGTAAGAAAATAAAAAGATAGAAAGGTATAAAGTTGGCTGTACTCGTTTGAGTACAATGACAGCATCCATAAGTAAAAATATTTGTGAATATTTTCAACGGGCTTAAGTTCGAATCTGCATGACTGCAAAATAATAAAAAATCATTTGCATTCATGCAGATTCGAACTTAAGCCCGTTGAAAATATTAACAATTTACATAAGAAAGTTCGACTAACAAAAATTCATACATAATTTAAAAATATTTTATTTATGTATTTGTTAGATATAAAATATGAGTGGAATATGTTTTAAGAGCCGGCAGTGTTTCAAGGGCTTCAAGGGGCCGTCGACAGCATATTAGCCGATAGTGAAGATGAAGAAATTGATATGGTAATCATACCACCTAATCCGAGTGAACTAACTGATGAAGAGGAAGGTGTTAAGGATGATATGACTCCGTCAGCCCTACCGCAAGATATTCCTGGAACAATAACAGTTTTTGTAAACCGAAAAAATATCGACAAAGATGTCAGTGATGATAGTGATGATGAACCATTAGGGTCAAAGCGTACGCGGCTAACTCTTGCAACCCAAAGAAAACCTATCCACTACAGAGTGGGGAGTGTTTCATGATAATATTTCTATTGACAAATCAATGGTGAAATATTATGGCCACCATCCCGCTAAACAATTCATCCGGGGAAAGCCAGTTCGATTCGGCTACAAAAACTGGGTTGCAGCTAGTTCTATAGGCTATTGCTATTCTTTTGACTTATATTCCGGAAAATCGCATGTCGCATCTGCTGATCCATTGGGCTCACGTGTTGTGAAAAACTTATTAGAAAAACTGAATTGTTCCGCAGATAACCGAATCGAATTTTTTTTTACAACTTTTTTACCAGTTATGATCTTCTCCTCGATTTTAAAAAGTTGTGGTACCGTGCAACTGGAACTGTCAGGGAAAACACAACAAAAAAATGTCCCTTGACTAGCACGAATGAAATGAAGAAGCAAGATCATGCTGCATACGACTACAGATTCGATAAAGAAAATGAGCTTTGGTTTTATAGATGGAAGAATAATAATATTAGCACAATGGGAACCAACTACGACCCAATTCAACCCCTAGGCACCGTAAAGCATTGTTGCACAAGAAACCGTGAGAAGACTGACGTGGTTATACACAATTTGTTCCAAAACTACAACAAAAATATGGGTGGGATTGATGAGCTCGATCAATCAATCTCTTTGTATTGGATTGCTGTTCATGGTAAGAAGTGGTGGTGGGTGTTATTTACATACATGCTTGATTTGACAATTTCTAACGCTTGGCGGCTACATGTACTAAGCAGTAAGAGTCCCATACATCAACTTTTGTTTCGTCGTCACATTGCACGTTTTTATTTACGCCAAGGTGGACAAAACAAATCACGGCAGTCTGGGTCAATACCTCAAGGTTTACCTCAAGATGGAGTTGGGACTACCACGCCAAAGTAGAAAAGCAGTTACGGTGCGTAATTTGCCATTCTAGAGTTCGTTGGCAGTGCAAGAAATGCTTTAAAACACTTTGTGTCGAAAAACAGTGTTTCATACTTAAGAGGTCAGTGTACTCATTTGAGTACACCCCTAAAACTCGTTTCCAGAAAAAAAATTTAAATTTTTCTTTCATTTTGTGCTTATGTATGCTTGTTTCAATCAATAAATAAATGTTAAATCAAAAACTTAAAGTCGGTTTTCATTTGACCTCTAATGGGTTAAGGTCAATATGAAAAAACTGATGTATACAATTGTATACATGTGAGCTTGCATCTCTGTCGTACTTATTAATTCTGCCGCCATTAGAAAATATTGCTCACCTGCTCACTCTAGTGCTTTTTTGTATCAGTATGTAGACACATATAACTTATCAGTTGATTGCCCAGTACTGCTGAATCAAATGACTACTCAAACCTGACAATTCTATCGTTTTGTTTATATTCTTCAAGGAATAGAAAAAAAATCAATAATCAAATTTAATTCACAATTGTTTATTTATATAATAATAATAATAAAAGTTAATAATATTTTTCATACTCTAATATTTTTACAAAATAACTTAAGATCTACAACTTCTTATACTTGTATTGTGTGCTGCTGCAAAATGGATCAGAAAGCCTAAAATTAACAAAAAAAAAACAATAAAATAACATCTTATAAGTTTTACCCACTATTTTACATTATTTAACTTTACCTTAGTTTTTGTGAGCATGTTGCGGAGCATTGGGTTCGTCCGTTGTCCACTTGGGTGGTGAATTACTTTACTCGTCCGAAAGTACTGCATATTACTAATAATAAGAAAAATCAAAAAATTTAGATTTTTAGCATGCTTGCTGTCACATGCTTGTGAATGTATTGTAGTATTATCTCAAGCACGAACAAATTTTAATTTTCATGTAATTTTTCATAGTGAGGAAGTGTAAAACAAAGCGGAATATATATTAAAACATATGCGTTTTTTTTTAACTTTTTTTGTTTTGCTTTATGTTTGGCAAACACGCTGCCATTATAGTTATTAATATTTCTTTATTTAGAGAAATTTTTCTAAAAATATTCGTTTATTTTAATTTTTTAATATATCACCTGAACACCTCAAAATCAAATCAGAAATGAATGATTGACGAGTTAACAAGCCTGAGTGCTTCAAGCCAGCAAGCACACATACACGAAAATGACAGCAAGTATATTGACCGTGTCTAGTTGAAGTCACTCATTTCTTGTAGGGCAGGGCGTACTAAAGCAGGCGGCATCGTTAGGAATGTAAACAATTTTTCGCTCCTATTGAATTTTTGTTTGTTGTGAATTTAAACTGTCAAATAAAAACTGTTTATTGAAAAAGGAATATTTTAAATTATTGCTGTAAAAAAGTGAACTAAAAGAAAATACTAATAATAATAATAATATTGATAGCAATCTAGATAAAAAACTAGTTAAAGTGAGAAAATCCTTAATCCCGGTAATATAAATACCGGGAGTAATATAAATACTTGCAGTAATATAATATACTAAACCATAAACATTATATTTTATAAAAATATTTATCAGAGCTCGTTGTGGTACAATATACTATGAGGAAGAAAATTTTAAAGCGCGGCAGTACTACATTTGCAGTCCACTATTATAACAAGGAATATTTAATAAACTTTTGTGTTGCACTTATATTATACATATATATGTGTATACCTAATACGTGTAATTCTATGAAAAAATAACTATTTTCAACTTTTAAGTTTTAATTCCTCTGTGGTGTCTTCATTCCTTATCAGATATTGATGAGATAAGTGTCAACTGAAAGGTGTGAATGCGTTCTATTTATTTTATTATATAATAAAACACCATTATATAGACCCATTTCCGATTTCGGGTCATAAGAAAATATTGTGTATTGATTAAATCTTTTTTTTACTATTTCTTCACTTTTGTATGTTGGCATGATGCAAGATATTTTAGTTCTTAAATTTTAAATGCTTTTTTTCTTACTCTTTTGTCATTTATATATTAACTAATTGTTTTGACAATCTCAACTTTATTACACAAACAAAAATGCTTATGTTGTTGTACTTGTAGCCCTTACGCTGCCACCTGGTTTTATTACGCCATGTTGTAGGGCGTATTTACTACTAGTGAATTCGCCTTGTCTTGTAGTTTTTAGCCAAGACGATTGAATTCGCCTTGCTTGTAGCCTATGCTTGTAGATAAGTAAAATACTTAATTTTCGTGGAGAAATATAAAAAACAACTAGAAATGAAGTTACGATTTAATTCTTTTGATATTGTGTGCGGAGTTGCGGAACTTCAATCGTAAGTTAAAGAGTAACTTAGTTATCCTATTATTATATTTTCATAAAGGCTAGGGCAGTAATATTTTGTAAACATGCTGCCGCATACATACATACATAAATATGTGTGCATATCGATGGGTCTATGTTGAGCGGCTCTAACTAGGAGCAATTCAGATTGCTAGTGAGGCAGAACATACTGGATGAATTATGCTGGCATAACATGGCAGCTTGTTGGCATTTTCGGTGAAGAGAGTAGTTTTTGGTTGGCATAATTTTTCAACCAGCTTCAATCCCGCACAAGCAGAACAAAACTAATGCTTACACACTTATGAAAACACAGGTTCTGCGTTTTGTTTTTTACAGAGCGTTTTTTAGTCTTTAGTTGTCCATCTTTGTGTAAACATGAACTTCAAAACAAAGGGGGGTTGGTCGTGCCAACAACCATTAAAATTGATTGAGAATTGATGAGTGAGTTCGGTAATTTCAGAAACTTATAAAAATTTTTGCAGTAATTTTAATAACTAGTAAAAGTTTTTAGTTACTGAAAATTTCAGCAAAATTTTATTGAAATTACTTAAATAACTTCTACTGGTGACAAAATAAACTTATATGAATGTACCTTTAAAAATTCACTTTTCACGTTTAGATTAAAAAAAATGAAGGTGTCCTTTTTTAATTGGTGTGTCCTTTTTTATTTTTTGACTATTAATTTTTTCTTTCTTCAAACTCCTATATTAAAAGTCTTATTTTCTCAATACAATAAAAGTTATAATCACCAATACAATATTAATAATATCACCAAATGGAGTGTGCAGAAATGAAAATCTTTTTATCAAATTACTGTAATATATTTGGACATATTTTATTGTTTAAAAAACATTAATATATGGAGTTAGAGGGCCATGCCTAAAGTATAAGCAATTGTTTATAATTAGTGAATACAATTTTTATTACATTTCTAAATGTCCTTTTTGCATTGAAAAACATGGTTATCGTAATCATAGCTGATCCTAAATAGCGTGCAGACAATTTTCTATTTTCGACAACTTCCTTAAAGGTTCCTCCTGTAGCTAAAAATCTTAAAGTTGCAGAAAATTTTTCTTCAACCGGAATACATTTTCTCAAATGTATTCTTTTCTTTGCTTTCTCATCTTCTAGAAGTAACGCTGCAGCTTCAAAGTTACAGGCACTAGAAATTCCTCCTAAGATTATTGCAAATTTTTCATCACTTATTCCAGCCATACATATTTGCGCTAAGTTTGTTTCATAATGTATGTGTAGAGCGAACGAAAGGCAACCATCAAATAAACAATAAAATACTAACACACACAAAGCTGTGTATACGTATACAATTTTATGCTAAATGAATTAATCCAGTGTGTTTTGAAAAGAACAAAAATTAAAAATTCATCCAGTGTGTTTTGCCTCAGTGAATCCAATTCATATCAGAATGTACATCTCAAGAATATAATTCGGTGCAATATCAAAAATATCGGTTTTATGAGTAATTGAGAATTGCAATTTCTACTACCATGACATATTTTATTTAATGTAAAATTTTATTTTATGAATAAGTAAGTATTTCGATCCTTCCCAATTGAAAACATATTTATGTATGTGTGTATTTATGTTAGTATACAATATTATTTAATGTTAACTATTGGTGAATGCACTTTCAACAGTATCACATTTTAGTCTAGTTGGACTTCGTGTAAATCAGATCTATGACATCGACAATAAAACTTACCTTGTGCGACTGCAAGGCGGCGGAGAAACGAAAAAAATGCTTCTTATTGAGTCAGGTATACGATTTCATACAACAGCATTTGAGTGGCCGAAAAATATGGCTCCTTCTGGCTTTAGCATGAAATTAAGGAAACATCTTAAAAATAAACGGCTCGAAAAATTGTGTCAGCTGGGTGTTGATCGAATTGTGGACTTTCAATTTGGTATTGCTGAAGCAGCTTATCACGTTATCGTTGAATTGTATGACAGAGGAAATATTGTATTGACGGACCATGAAATGATAATTCTTTATATATTGCGCCCACATCATGAAGGTGAAGATATTAGGTTCGCTGTTCGTGAAAAGTATCCATTAGAACTTGTCAAAAAGAGGTCGCCTCTCCCAACTGAGACGGAAGTACTAAATACAATAGCAACAGCCAACCATGGTGATAGCTTAAAACATATTATAATGCCAATTTTGACCTGCGGGCCTAGTGTGATTGACCACGTTTTCACGAAGTATAAACTTGACTCTTGCGTTATATTAAAAAATGAGGTTTCGGCAAAGGTTAATGAATATCGTTGTGCTGATAATGGAAACAAAATGAAGAGGAAAAGCAAACGAAATTGGCATCATTTGAATACCAGAGAATTCAATATGAAGAATGATATTAAACCCCTGATGTTTGCAATACAGGTATAGTAATATTTTTAATCTGTTCGTTCCCATACTCCTCCGATACTGCTTGACCGATTCTTATGAAATTTGCTATGCATATTCAGTAAGTCTGAGAATCGGCTACTATCTATTTTTCCTCTAAGGGGTGTTCACCCCAAAAAAATTTTTTTTTGTTTTGATAAAAATTTTTTTTATATATTTATTATGTGGCATTAAAAAATACATGCAACCCTAAGTTTGCACTTTTCTATCACCAACCCCTGTTTTTTAATAGTCATTTTCATAATATTATAATTTTTTATCCCGCTCGATAACATCAACTATTATCACTTGGTAAGTTATCCCCTCCATGTGTCTACCGGTATCACTTTTCACCCAGTAAACAGCACGGAGTAGGGATGACAACGAAGATAGATGGTCTCCTATTTCTCTCAAACAATACGCCTTTTCTCATTCTCTCTACAGTTTTTAGCTATTATTAAGGCCGAGACACATAGAATCCGTCATACGTTATACGTCGCCTTTTTCAACTGACATGAACGAACTGACGGAAAAGGCTGGCACAATGAGTACTTTGTTGACGGATATTAAATCAATTGTATGTCCTCCATTTTATTTATTTATGTTAAATTTATATATTTTATAAAATTTTTTTGTATATTATTTAATTTTTCCTGAACACACAATACAAACAATTAATTAAAACAATTTGAAAAACTCATCGATTTCTGTCAAAGTATTCAAGGTACGTCAAAAGTTAAAAGTTGGCCAACTTTCGTACTTTGCTTTGACGCAGAAGTACTGAATGTGACAACTCACATATATATATATATATATATATATATATATATATATATATATATATATATACATATATACATATATATATATATATATATATATATATATATATATATATATATATATATATATATAACAAAAACCTCTTGAAGGGTATATAAGATAAAACTTAAGGCTATGATTGAGTAAAGAAAAAAAAATAAAATTTATGTGATCAGATCATTTATGTGATTATGTTGAGATAATTGACATCTGTTGTGGAAATTTAAGTGAGTCTTTTTATTTTATCATCGATAAGTTCAATTTCAGAAAGAGCATGTAATTGTAGCGTGGAGTAGTGCCATGGCAAGTTGTAAATTAATTTCAATAACTTGTTTTGCGATACTTGAAGTTTTTTCAAGTGACATTTAGCGGAAGTGGACCAAACTGTGGCACCGCATAACATAGTGGATGAAAAATAGATTTAATTATAATCTTTTTATTATCTATGCTGAGCTCAGATTTTCTGTTTATTAATGGATACATCATTACGATCATTTTATTGAGTTTGTTCAGCATATACGATATGTGTTCGTTAAAGCAAAGCATGGTGTCAAGAATGACCCCTAAATACTTTACTTTGCTTTCCCACGAAACATCATTGCCCATGAATTGTAAAGGAGATTGTGGGATAAAGCAGTCTTTGCGTTTCCGTGTGAAGTAGATAGCTTGTGTTTTCTCCGGATTGACTAAAATATTCCATCTTTTAAAGTAGCTGTTTAGTTCCGTTAGTGACGTCTGAAGATTTGCTTTAATATTTGACGCCAATACATCAGAGCATAATATTGATGTGTCATCCGAAAAATGGAAGTTATAGAATTGGAAAAGGAAGGAATATCTGCCGTAAAAATGTTATATAAAACGGGTGAAAGGCATGAACCCTGCGGGCATCCAGCTTTCACATTTGTTGTTTGCGACTTTACTGTGCCAATATGTACATTAAATGATCTGTTATCTAGAAAACTTTGTATAATCTTTATTATTTCTATTGGAAAATTTAAGCATTTTAGCTTATAAATGAGACCGTTATGCCAATCGGAATCAAAAGCAGCACGTATATCAAGGAGAACCATTCCTGTTGATTTTCCACACCAAAAACTATCTTTGACGAGTCTTCTAATTTTAAGTAAAGGCTGAGTTGTATTGTGCTCTTTTCTGAAGCCAAATTGCTGAGCAGGGAGTACATTGTTAATATCAATGAAATCGTTTAATTTTTCCTTTATGATCTTTTCAAAGATTTTACTCACAGAGGACAGCAAACTTATTGGTCGATAAGAGGTTGGACAAGAAGCATTCTTGTTTGGCTTGAGTGTAGGTATAGTTTTAGAGGTTTTCCATGAATCCGGGAAATAACAGAGTTTTAGGCAGGCATTAAAAACGGCTACTAAGTAGTCTATACCTTTATTGGGTAACTTTTTTAAACATTGTTATTTATTGAATCGATTCCATGTAATTTTTTGTTTTTAAGTTTTTTAATTATTTGTTTTATTTTGTTTTGATTAATATAATAAGATGTTGCTGGATTTGGTGTTTGGGACGTGATTTCATTAACAGCATTATTCACCAATGCCGCTGTTTGTGAGTCGGTAAGGTTTGCCGAAATGCAATGGTTTGCTTTGAAGGTTTCTGCTAAAAAATCACTTTTCTTGCTGCGTAAAGCAGATTACGCCGTTGTGTTTTAGAATTGGTATGCACTTAGATATCTTTTTAAAAATTTTTGCTACATTCCTGAAAGGTGTCGACGATTTATTCAAAGACGTCAGCATATTGTTCTAACTTTGATTTTTAAATAGTTGAATTTCTTTGGTAATTTGCTTATTGAGTTGAGACATTTTCTTCTATAAATATTCCGGTGTTGAATCAGAATTTTTATACTATTTGGAAATGGTTTACTGAGAGCAGAAACTTATTTTTGGCACTGAGGGTTCAATAGCCAGGTTAATTGCTGAGTTAAATTGGTCTATCAAAAAATCGATTTTTGCGATGCTATCTATATCCTTGGCCTCCGCCAATGGAACGTTTCTTTTTATTAACTTTTTGAAACGGCTCCAATTTGCTCTATTGAAATCAGGATATTGGTTCGATACTTCTTCATATTCTAAATTAATTGTGGAGCATATTGGAAGATGGTCGGAATTCAAATCGTTTAAAACCCTTCATATGTTGGGAAATATTTGTTAAGTATAGATCTAATGTAGAGCTATTTTTATTTGGGTCAGGGGGTATGTAAGTGTGCTCATGAGGGAAAAGTATTTGCGTCGCATGCAATTGGATTTTTTCATATAAAGCGTTACCCCAACAATTACTTCGTTGGCATCCCCAGTGTGAATGTCTACAGTTGAAATCACCTCCTAATACGTATTTGCTTACGGAGTTAGTTAGCTTGTGTAAGTCCGACTTAAATATTTGGATTTTATTTTGGTTTTGCCTCGCCGATCCACCTGGAAAGTAGCAAGAGTATACATTTATGACATCACCGTTAGAGTGCATTTTGATTCCAATACTTTCGATTAAAGTTGTGTTTGCAATAGGTAACAGCTGGTGTGGCATACATTTCTTTATTAATATGGCTTTTTTATTTCGGACACCACGAGCATTCCATGATGTTATATTAATATTTTTGTTCATTGGTAAAGAAACTTACAAGCAAGATTTGTGAGAACCTCAAATTGTTCTTCTTTGGATTTACAATTTTTCAATCCAGAAATTAATTCAAATGTTAACTTTTTAATTTCTTCAAAAGTAAATAAGTTACTATTTATATTAGGAGTATTTCCAGAATTTCTAGTGTTTTTGACGTTAAAATCCATAGGCCGTATTGTTGCACTACTTGGTTGCTTTAGAGCATTTGGGAAATTTAAATTATAATTAGCTGAACTATTATATCGCCGAGTTTGTTCTCTAGTGTTTCTTGGTAATGAACGTTGTCTAACTTGCATATATGCCTGCCTACTAGGACAGTTAGGAGACATATACTTGTGAGGTCCATAGCAATTTGCACATTTCTCGACAGCAGCATTACAATCTTTGGTTTGATGTTCTCCGGCACAATGTGCACAAAAAGTTTTTACTTTGCATCTGCTTGAACCATGTCCAAACATTTGACAGTTGTAGCACTGAGTGAGTTTCGACCTGTTTGGTTTTTGATACTCCCATCTCACCTTAATATATTCAATAACTGAATAGTTTTGTTTTAACTCCTTCAGAGTTATTGACTTTCTTTCAAAATAAACAATAAAAATTGTTTGATCGCTGGTGTTTTTTTTAGTTTTAGTAACTATTTTAACATCAATACATTTTAGGCCTAATTTTATTAGACGGTTCTTGATGACCACGGGGTCAGTTTTGTCTAGGCCCAGCAATACTGTCTTGTAAGGCTTTTCGTTTTTAGCCGCATACGTAAAGTGTTCCATTTGAAATTTGTTGGTAAGAGCTTCACAAACCACATCATAATCTTGTTTTTTGGTACAGAACAGTTTCAGACCAATTGAAATTTTTCTTATAGAATATTCTTTTATTTTATATATTCTACACATTTCATGTATTTGTTCAATTTTACATTTTAATATTGTTATTGGTGGTATTTTTATGTTGACAGGTTTTTCGATAGCGATGTCATCTTCTTGATTATCGATAGTTTGGAGTGGGGCAAACAAGTTTTGCTTATCAGTTCTCTGAGAACTGTTATCTCTATATATTTTTTTTGTTTTTTGTTTCTTTGAGTTTACTCCGTTCCCCCCCAGAATTCCAGGGGATGGGAGATTTATTTGGCGGAACCCTTGGGGTCAAACAGCCATCACCAAATTTATTTATTCTTCTTCTTCGTAGAATACTTTACAAAAATATTTGCAAAGTATTGATGCGCAGATGCCAACTGGGTTCTTCAGACCGTACGCCGGCGATGTTATTAAACGTATTCTCTTTTCCGTTACTGTGTCTGACTGTACACGACCTATGCCTTCACATAGGAAGTAGCAACGTAGTTAACCACGGAAAAAACCTCAGAACAACCGTAAACCTTTACAGTTATCTGTGTTGTTGAAATTAACCAGTGCGAGTGAGACGCAAAACTCTCGAAAGAGAGTAAACAATCAGTGGTCTGGCTGCACTTAAAAAATAATTGCCAACGAGGCTTGATGTTGACTGACTCAGAGCTGCTTTGCGACTCTATCTCTATATTTCTTACTCATGTTCTGCCTGTGAGAGACAGAATCATCTTCAACACGCACTCGTTTAATTGTTTGTAGGTTTTTCTTTGTTTTTTTTTATAAATCCTAAGGAATTTATTTTGTTATTGTTCAGTGTAAGGAAAATAGCTGTAAACAATTTTTACAAGAATTCAAGTAAAACAGCGCAATCACGTCCACACGTTAAGAACGAACGTTTTCAATATGAAATTTATTTGTATTTATATTTAATCATTATTTAGACTATAAATTAGACATAGGCACAAACACATCAACATTTTGAGTTTGTGTGTGTGAGAGAAATTTTGCAAACAAACGAGCATTCTCTCCACCCTTAAATAACTTTTTTCAACAAGCGCCCAAACAACCGTCTTAGTTGGAAGCTTGTGATAGACTGAATTGTGAATCACAATTTTTGTGATATGTGAGTAAGTACAAATACGTGTGACTCTCAAGAGCGAATTTATATACATGTGAAGCGCGCTCACCCACAATGCCTATGTTTGCTTTAAATAAATAATTGGAAAAAAATTATGGCACGTATATTAGAGGTGGAAAAATGAAGCACGGATAATAGAGTTAAAAGTACGGATAATAGAGGCTCTAAAACCAAGCGTGTTGCATCCCGGTTAATAGACGCCCGGATAACCGTGGTTCAACTATATATATATATATATATATATATATATATATATACATATAGATATATATATATATATATATATATACATATAGATATATATATATATATATATATATATATATATATATATATATATATATATATATATATATATTCATATCGAACATATTTTATTTGTTGGTTTAGTTTTGTATGAGTTGCAAGCCTATGTTCTTGTTCTGTTGTTATTTTTGAAAATAGTTTGTAATTTACAAGTTGTGAATTCTCAGATGGTTTTCGGAAGTATATGCATAAGATAAGAGGTTTTTAACTTTTCAAAACTGTGGTTAAAGTCTACTGACGATTTGGTAAAGCACCAATGAAATGCATATAGACATTGCTTAACCACCAACAAATAAATTTCATTTATATATATATATATATATATACATATAGATATATATATATATATATATATATATATATATATATACATATAGATATATATATATATATATATATATATACACATATATATATGTATATAGATATATATATATATATATATATATATATATATATATATATGTATATACATATATACATACAAGTCATATATGACAGTGAGATACCCGTCACTGAAGAAACTTGCAATAATATAAACATTTGGCCATCCATTTAGGATTGTGCTTAGTTTGCTAATTTTGACCACACAACGAATTCGTTGTGCGTTGATAACATAGTCCGCTAAAAGAAATATTGATGCTTTAAAAATGTAACCATACCGTTTTCTTGGATTCAGCATAAAATGAATCTCAGAACAAAAAGAGCTGAAACACATGCATAATTCGTTTGTTTACATTTAAGTATTTGTTTATATTTAGAATATGATTGATTTAAGCTTAACTATAAAATTATGAAATAATAAAGAACAGATTTGTACAAAACCTCAAACCAGTTGGATGTACCAACGGAATATAAAGTAAATTAAGAATATTAACAAAACTGGCGCAGTCGGTAGGATGTTAAGTGAAAAATAACATCCAAGGATATAATGAACCGAATTTGATTGAACCGTGAAGTAACAAGTAATATTTCAACGAAAAGAAAAATAATAATAATAAAAGATATTTAAAATATCTGAAGAAGCTACACAAAGAAGTGGCGAAATATTGGAATAAAATCATAATTTTTATATAAAAATAAAAAAATAAAAAATATAATTGACCTTGTGATTAAATAAACATTATAAATTAATAATAAAAGAAAATCGAATTAAAATTGCTAAAAAAGTTGAAGTTTCGATATTTGACGATAAAAAAAAATATTTATATATATAATATATAAGAAAAGTAAATAAAAAACTTTTGTGCAAAAAGAAAAAAATAAATGGCAACACTTGAATTATCGGAGTGCTTGAGGGAAGCACGAAGCCTTCCTCCATTTACTGGAGATGGTGGCTACACCCTGGGAAACTATCTTAGGGACGTGACGAATGTTTTATCTTTCACTCCACCAGAGAGTCAGTCAATAGTGAAATCGGTTTTGGCAAACAAATTGCAAGGAAGGGCCCTAAGACGTATAGACAGGTTGAACAACCCTACTTGGGACGATGTCCTTGCGAAGTTGAGGTCCGAATTTTCCGTCAAGGAGGATTATTTTACACTGCGACAACAAGCAATGGATGTAAAGGTTTGTAACATAGAGGAACTCAATTATAAATTAGAAAAAATTCTGGATTTAATGAACACCAAGTTCAATTTGGACATTCAGAAAAATTTAGAATATAGTCCTGATAAGAACGAAAAAATGATATTTAACATTTATATAAACTTTTTACCTTTAAACATTAAAACTTTGTTGATTCAAAATAACATAAATGATATTAATAGTGCTCATAACTATTTTATTCAAAATAATTTAATAAAGGATATCTCGTTGAAGAACAAATGTGAAAATACAAATAAAAATTTTAAAACTTATTTTAAACAAAATCAGTTTAACCAAAATAACAATAATAATAATGTTAAGAGACAGGTTTCGGGAAATTTTAGATCTTTCCGGAATAACCATATGAATCTTTCGGGAGGTTACAGAGGTAATTATGGAAATTTTAGGCGCAATGATAATTGGTAATAATAGAGGTAATTTCGAAAACATACGCCGTGATGGTAACGATAATAGAAGATCAGGAAACTTTAGAAATAATTTTGGTCAAGAACCTATGGAGCTGGATAATGTTGATATAGTTGAAAATTTTCAACAGGGGACTCGGAAAACCGATTACCCCTAGTGATTTTAACCTTTAATAAAAAACAGATAAAATGTTTGATCGATACTGGAGCTGCAACAACTTTGGGTGACTACAATATATTTTCAGTTTTATTCAAACCACAAAATCTCATAAAACCAATTCTTTTAAATACCTTAGGAGGTTCTTCTGTTATAACCAGGGAGGTTATTTCTACTCTTCCACTTGAATTTCGTATTCCAAACAAGACAATGTCTATAAAACTAATAGACCTTAAAGATAAAAATTTTGATTGCATAATAGGAAGTAATATTTTAATGCCGCTTAGAGCATGTATCGATTACAAAAGTGAAAAATTAATTATAAATAATATTTCTATACCTTTTTATAGAAAAGAAATCGAGGATGAATTTAAAGTTAAGTATGAGGACGTATATAGTTTAAAGAAATGTGAAATTGGTTTTGAGGATATCCAATCCAGTGTCTTAAATTCAAATGAAGCCAAGAAGCTTAAAGGGTTTTATTATAAACATAAAAATACATTTTACCAGGATGGTCAGATTTTGTCTGCTACCCCAGTTATAAAACATAGCATTCGTACAACTACGAATAAACCAATCTACTCAAGAAATTATAAATACCCCCAGATATATGAAAATGAAATAGGGAAACAAATCAACGAAATGCTAGAGCAAGGAATTGTAAGAGCGAGTAAATCGCCTTATAATTCACCTTTGTGGATTGTCAAGAAAAAATCTGATAATTCTAAACGGGAAAAATGGCGTATAGTCATAGATTATAGGGGCTTAAATAGCGTTACAATAGACGATAAATTCCCGATACCCGATATAAGTTCGATGTTTGATAAGCTGGGCCGAGCTCAGTACTTTTCTGTTATTGACTTAGCAAAGGGCTTTCATCAAATTTTAATGGATGAAAGAGATATAGAAAAGACTGCTTTCTCTACACCTTTTGGTCATTATGAGTATATCAGAATGCCATTTGGATTGAAGAACGCGCCATCCACGTTTCAGAGGATGATGAACTTTGTTTTGAGAGAGTACATGAATAAAATATGTATTATCTACATGGATGATATACTAGTCTTTTCAACTTCAGTTGATGAGCATTTCGATAGTTTAAACAAGATTTTTTGCAAGTTGAACGAGTACGGTCTTAAAGTACAGCTTGATAAGTGCAAATTTATGACTCAACAAGCGGAATTTTTGGGGCATATCATAACTGTTAATGGCATTAAGCCAAACCCTGATAAGATTAGGGCAATAAATGCGGTAACTCTACCCAGGACAGTGAAACAGATTAAGTCTTTTTTGGGATTAACCGATTACTACCGGAAATTTATTGAGAATTATTCTTCTATAGCATCACCTATAATAAAATATTTAAAGAAAGATAGAAAAATTGATCAAGGTGATCTTAAATATATTGAGGCATTTGAGAAACTCAAAAGCTTAATAACGTCTTATCCTGTTTTGGCATATCCTGACTTTAACAAAAAATTTATTGTGACTACAGACGCTAGTAATAATGCGTTAGGTGCGGTACTTAGCCAGGAAAGTCGACCTGTTTGCTATGCGAGTCGTACATTGAATAATCACGAAAAGAATTACTCAACCATAGAGAAAGAACTTTTAGCCATTGTATGGGCTTTAAGGTATTTCAGAAGATATGTATACGGTAGGAAATTTTTAGTCCAAACGGATCACCAACCATTAAAGTGGCTTTACTCGATGAAGGAGCCAAACGCAAAAATGTCAAGATGGAGAATTCAGTTAAGCGAATATGATTTTGATATCGATTACGTAAAAGGGAAAAATAATAGAGTGGCAGATTTCTTGAGCCGAATTGAGCAGAAAGACAAATCGGATGAAGAACAGGTTTTTGAATTAAATGACGAAGAGGTTAGAACGGTGCATAGTGGTGAAGAGGACTTGAATGATCACTTTAGGATCAGCGAAGGAATAGTTAACAAATATAGAACCCAGGTACGTATTGTGAAAACAAAAGAAAGAACTGTAGCAAAGTTATTTGGGAAGTATTTGATTTTGTATGTAGATGAGTCTGACTTGTCGAATGAAGGTCATTTGGAAGATCTTTTTAAAGAAAATATACTTAAAGGTTGTATAGGGATATATTGCGAATTGGAAGATACAAAATATAATATTGTTCAACAGAAATTAAGTCAGTTGTTTGGAAATGATAGGAGATTGAAATTTACTAAGTGCAGTACATTGGCCATATACGTAGAGGAATCAGAACATCTTTACAATGTCATAAAGAGAACACACGAAGAAACTAATCACAGAGGAGTTTTGGAAAATTTTGAGGAGATAAAGGGAAAATTCTTTCATCCCAATTTAACTAAGCATATTAATAAGTATATAAATAGTTGTAGAATTTGTAGTGAGGCAAAGTATGACCGTAAGCCTATTGAAAAGCATTTTCAGCACACAGAAACACCGAAAAAACCAAATCAGATAGTCCACTTGGACATTTTTCATGTGGAAAAACAATATTTTCTGACAACTATAGATAGATTCACAAGATTGGGAAGTGTCCACAGGATTTCAGACAAGAATATGATAACCATTAAAACGAAGTTACAAGAAAGGATTGCTTTGTTGGGCAAACCTCAACTTTTGATTATGGACAATGAATTCGATAATCATTTGATTAAATTGTTCTGTAGTGAAAATAATATTCAGACCCACTTTACTACTCCCCATTCCCACACGGGAAATTCAGACATTGAAAGGCTACATTCAACAATTCTTGAGCACATAAGAATAATGAAATGTACAGAAGGAAGAATTAGTACAGAGGAGCTTGTAATCAGAGCGATAGGTTATTATAACAACACAATCCATTCAACAACTAAACCAATGGATTTTATGAATGGATTGGACTTAAATTTTAAAGAAATCGCAGATAGAATGGATAGAAGAAAGAGACATGTAATAAAAGAAATAAATAAAAGAAGAAAACCAGTACCCGATATAGATAAAGAAAAAATTTATATAAAAAATCCCAAGGCAGAAAGACAAAAAACGGCTAAAGGATATACGAAATATAATAAAAGTAATCCTAACAGGATTGATGTTGCGCGAGTTAAGCGACCATTAAAACCCTTTCCATAAATGTCAGGTAATTTTGACGATGATGTTAATTGTGGTAATGTCGACAATTGGCAGAGGCGAAATAATAGTGAATAAGATAGAAACTGAGGCAGGATATATGATAGTGAGAAGTCAACCCGTGACCCTAATTCAGGGTTACTCAAAACTTGTACACATAATTGACTTGAAGGATATAGAGGATACAGTCGGAAAAATCAGAGCTAGCATTGCGGGTAATATGAAGGTGGAGCAGGGATGGATGATGTTGAACCTGCAAAGAGATATTGAGGAGTTGGAACATTCATTGTTGACGATAGAAAGGCATGACAATAGAGAAAGAAGATCGTTGATTGACGCGGGAGGAAGACTTATTAAATGGGTATTTGGAAACTTGGACGACCAGGACAAACAGGATATTGATAATCACTTTAAACAGTGGATATCAACCAACATAATATTATAGACAATCTGAATAAACAAATAGCAATAAATAACGATATACAGAAATATATGTTAAATGTTAAACTGATTTTGGAATCTCCCAAAGAATTATTTAACGAAAAACACACAGTAAAGAATTAGAAAACAAATTAGAACTTATAAAATATAATCATTTAAGTTTGTTAATAAACAAAATAAGAGATAAAATTGAAAGAATTTAAGATAACATAATGAGTTCAAAACATCAAATAATGAACAGATTCTTTTTGACTAATAAAGAAATTGATTTTTATCAAATTAATAGTGATAAGTTAAGTTATATTAAATGTTCTTTGGGAAAACTATCAAGGGACGTTATATTGTTTGTAATATCAATTCCAATATTTTTGAAAAACGACGAAAATACAATATTTGTTGTACCAATACCAAATATAGATTATATGCAGGTTAATTTAAACATTTCTAAAGTTGTAAGCATAAAAAATGAAACATATTATGTAAATACTGAAAAAGATATAAATAATTTGGAAAAAACTAATAAATGTATTAAGAATATTATAAGTGAATCATACAATGGATGTACAAAAAGAAAGTTTACTCAGGAGTTGATACAAGAATTGGATTTTGGAAACCTTTTGTTAATAAATATTAATTCCACTTTGAAAAGTACTTGCAATGAATATAAATATAAGCTCACTGGAAACTACTTAATAAATTTTCAAAATTGTGAAATAGAAATAGATGAATATAAAATCAAAAGATTTGAAAGTAAAATGGACATAGTTATTCCTAATCAACAGAAGTTGGAATATAATGTTACTGAATTAATAGAAATTCCCAAGTTTGACAACTTAGAGGAAATTAAAGCAATTATATATGAAGATTATAATACGCATCATACTTATATACTTTACTCATTAATTTTATGTATTGCTTGTGTTTTGGTGGCTTTGAGGTTCAGAAAACTTTTGCTTCGAAGAGACTCGAATCATAAGGAGGGGCGAGTCATATATGACAGTGAGATACCCGTCACTGAAGAAACTTGCAATAATATAAACATTTGGCCATCCATTTAGGATTGTGCTTAGTTTGCTAATTTTGACCACACAACGAATTCGTTGTGCGTTGATAACATAGTCCGCTAAAAGAAATATTGATGCTTTAAAAATGTAACCATACCGTTTTCTTGGATTCAGCATAAAATGAATCTCAGAACAAAAAGAGCTGAAACACATGCATAATTCGTTTGTTTACATTTAAGTATTTGTTTATATTTAGAATATGATTGATTTAAGCTTAACTATAAAATTATGAAATAATAAAGAACAGATTTGTACAAAACCTCAAACCAGTTGGATGTACCAACGGAATATAAAGTAAATCAAGAATATTAACAAAACTTACACATATATATATATATATATATATATATATATATATATATATATATATATATATATATACAGGCGTTTCCCGATTTAACGAGCACCATCGTTGTCAGCCATTCTCGTTAAATCGAATTTTTCGTTAAATCGGGTATCATAGTAAATTGACCTCTTTTTACAAAAAACTAAAATAAAATAGTGTTTTTAAAGGGTTTGTATTTATAAAAAAAATAGTTTAAAGCAAAAAAAAATTAAAAGAAACAATTCAAAACAATTTCTTTGAGATCAAGTATGTAATACGTTAAATTAAAAAAAAAGTTTAGTTAAAAAAGTTGCGAATAATTGTTTGCTTTTTCGGAAGGCTTGAATTGCTTTTTACTGTATCTTCCTGGAGCTCTGTCAAAGCAATCAGTTTTGTAGAGTCCACATTATTTTGTTTGGACCATTTAATGAAAACATCAAAGCTTTTTATGGCATCAACATGTTTAATTTTTGGCTCTTCATGCTCAGTTTCCTCCTCGATTTGATCTTCGTTCTCTTCCATATTGCCGGTAAATTCGTCAGATCGCTCAATTCATAAAAAGAAAATACATATGTAAACAAAGATCTCCTTACAAATTTACAATTTAAAATTACCGTTGGAAAAATTGTGTTTAACAATTGCACCCCATTTCTCATCGCCAAGGTGTCATCATCATGCCGTAAATACGAAGATAAGGGAAGATCGTCTTCTTCATCAAAGTGGTCGTCTGGTTCAAGGAGCTTATTCCAACATTTAGCAAGCGATGATTCAGAAATCGATTTCCAACCCATTGCTATTGCGGTTACAGTATCAAAAAGAGAGTAACTTTTAAAAAAAGCAGCAACATCACTCTCCTGACTAGCGAAAAGCTTCGACAAAAGGCTGTTTTTGTAATGCAGCTTGAGCAAACGAATCGCATTTTGGTCCATAGGCTGCAAAAGTGGTGTTACATTTGGTGGCATATACGAAACTCATATTTTGCCATCACTTGTTTCCTTGAAAAGGTCTTCCGCCGGCGGGTGGGATGGTGCATTATCCAAAATCAACAGGGCCTTAAGCGGCAATTTTTTTTCACGTAGAAAGTGTTCAACCTGTTAAAAGCATAATTTTTGAATTTTTTAAAAACAATTCTATGTGATAATTACCTGAGGAATGAATTTTTCGAAAAACCAGTCCTTAAATATGCTGTAAGTCATCCAAGCGCTCTGTGAGGCGGCATAATGAACTGGAACAATTTTGTTGCGGAATGCCCGTGGTTTTAGCGATTTGCCTATAACTAAAGGCTTAATCTTTTTGGTGCCACTAGCGTTGCTGCACAATAGCACAGTCACTCTCTCTTTCGATACTTTTCTTCCAGATGCATTTTTTTCATCATTGTACACGTATGTTTTATCCGGTAAAACTTTCCAAAATAACCCTGCTTCGTCAGCATTAAATATTGCATCCTTTGATAAAGCGTTCGCAGCGATGAGTTCCTTAAAATGCTTCTTAAATGGGTTTACTTGTGTCCAATCGGCTGACAATTTTTAACCACATTGCTTCAAAAGCCGTATGCCAAATCTCTGTTTAAAACGAGTAAGCCAACCATGACTCGCGTTAAAATTTCCATCATACAGCCTTTTGTGTAAGTCTTGAGCTTTTTGCTTTATTATGGCTCCTGTGACGGGAATATCAGCGTTTCGTTGTGTCAGAAACCAAGAATACAGCTTTTTCTCCATGTTTGGGAATTCACCAGGCTTCACGGCTTTTCTTTTCTTAGAGGTGTAGCACATGTAGTCAACATTTCTTAAAAGTTTATCTTTATTTTTTAAAATTGTGCATACAGTTGATGATTTTAACCGAAATTCGTTACAAAGATCTGCAACACGTTTTCCCTTCTTATGGAGATCAATAATTGTTAATTTTGTTTTTAAATCTAATCGTTTTCTGGCACTAATTTTTCTTTTATTACACTTTACACGAATGAACTGATGATGCGAAAAATTTATTAGCACATGTTTTTAAAGAAACGGCGTTTCTACTACATATGTAATATTTTGCTATTCTCTTTTTTGTTTTTGCGTTTTACTATGTAATATTTGGCTATTCTCTATTTTTTTTTCTTTTTTCTTATGTGATTCCACGTTTTAGGAACGTACGTTATTATTTAAACTGGTAGACAAAAATATGTAATTTTGCTCGTTAATTCGAGTACTCCAGTGTCAAAAATCTCGTTATTTGGGTGCTCGTTATATCGATTTCTCGTAAAAACGAATACTCGTTAAATCGGGAAACGCCTGTATATATATATATATATATATATATATATATATATACATATACATATATATATATATATATACATATATATATATATATACATATATATATATATATATATATATATATATACATATATATATATATATATATATATATATATATATATATATATATATGAAATTTATTTGTTGGTGGTTAAGCAATGTCTATATGCATTTCATTGGTGCTTTACCAAATCATCAGTAGACTTTAACCACAGTTTTGAAAAGTTAAAAACTTCTTATCTTATGCATATACTTCTGAAAACCATCTGAGAATTCACAATTTGTAAATTACAAAAATTTTCAAAAATCACAACAGAATAAGCATAGTAGGCCTTGAATCTCATACAAAACTCAACCAACAAACAAATTATATTCGATATGAATCTATTTTATTTTTCTACACCTTTATACAATCAGAAATCCATTGGATACCAAGAAACGTATTTATAAGGCAAAATGAAAATTAAAATCTAAATCAAACTATTATGAAATTTTTATTTGACACATTGTTGTCACAATACTATTATAAATAAATGAAAGTTATTTGTTGGTGGTTAAGCAATGTTTATATGCATTTCATTGGTGCTTTACCAAATCATCAGTAGACTTGAACCACAGTTTTGAAAAGTTAACATATATATAAGGATGTGGAATATGAGTGAAAAAGGCATGGAGCGCTGTGAACGATGAGGGAATGTTGTTTAAAAATAACAAAACACCAAACATTAATTTGTTTAATGTATTAAAAGTAATAATTATTTATATTATTAATTCATTACATAATATTAATCTCTTAATGCTACAGCGTGAACAATATTTTTTGTTAGCCCGTCTTTAGCTAATACAAACAAACTTGATGGTTTACCCACTCGAGAGCATGGAGCTCTTGTAAGTAAAAACAAAAAAAAAAAATTCCCAATTGTAATAAAAATCTAACTTTCACCGAATTCTTTTTTCACTATTCCCAACAGTATTTTCATTATAAATAAGAAAGAATAATTTTTGATTTTATAATAAACGTAAAAAATAATCAATAGCCGTTGTTTGCGGGAACTCGTGACACGTGTTGAGTATTTTAGAGGTTATTAAATCACTTTATTAACTGAACGTGCGAATTAGAGTTACGCTTGACGCATAAACACTAATAATATCCGAAAACTTAGAGAGAGTGAGAGAAGGCTTATTGTTTGAGAGAAACATGAGACCATCTTCGTTGTCATCCGTAATCCGTGCTGTTTACTGGGTGAGATGTGACACCGGTGGACACATGGAGGGGATAACTAACAAGTGATAATAATTGATGTTATCGAGCGGGATAAAAAATGATAAAATTATGAAAATGACTATTAAAAAGCAGGGGTTGGTGATAGAAAAGTGCAAACTTAGGGTTGTATGTATTTTTAACGCATTTTTATCAAAAAAAAAAAAAAAATTTTTTTTGGGGTGAACAATATAAAATCCGAAATACGGTTCCAGAGCTGGGAAGCTTATACATATTTCTCGACGCAAAATTAATACCAAAAACCAAATATTTTTTTGATTGTTTGTAAATTAAACCTATTTCATGCTTTGGGAAGCCTTAATGGTCTATTAAAAACAAAAAATAAAAAAAATTTTCCAGGAATGGTCTTTTCAAACCGAAGTAGTGGTTCCTGAGGACCACTCAGAACTTCTCACAAAGCCTACTACGGCAGCCAGCTGTGCATCTCTGAGCCAGTCCGGATCTCGCAGGAAACGTAATCCTAGATATCTAAGCCTAAGCTTCTGCAGGGCCGGACATTTACAAAGCAAATGCTGGACTGACTCTTCTTCCTTCTCATCGAAACAGCGACCATCATTGGGAAAGCCCAAACGCCTCGACATGTGCCCAATTGCGCAGTGCCCCTTCAAGACCCCCATCAGGAGTGCCAACGAAAAAAAAAGTCAGAAGCTGTCTAGTCCTACCTTTGTCAAGCGAGGGCCATAGAGTTTTGGAGACCCTACAGGTGGTAATACATGACCACCTGCCTGTCACCTCCCTCTCTGCCAACTCCTGAATCTTGTTCAGCAGCTGAACTGGGGGAATGTAAATATCCCTACGTGAGGCTGCCTCCTCCAAGGCCGAACCCGCTGGAACCCAAACTTTTCTGACGTCATGTCCTTCAAGTCGAGCCAGAGATTGAATGCATGCCAGCACACATTTCGACCTCACTGTCCCCGAGACCAGGGCCCTGATTGCTGGCAGACTATCCACACAAATGTCAATAATTCTTGCCTCCAAACTGAGCACATCAATCCTCAATGTTGCCTCGGTAATGGCATAAATCTCCGCCTGGAAAACTGTCGAGGTATCGGGTAGCCTGAGCGATCCCGAAAGGTCGAGATCCTCGGAATACACCCCCGAACCAGTGCCAGTGTCCATCTTCGAGCCGTCCGTAAAAACCAAGGTTGTATTGCTGCGAGTCGCGGAGTTCTTCATCCAGTCCTTCCTCTCCGGAAATGCGACTGAGAAGGATTTGTCGAAGTTCATGACCGGAGTCATATAATCAGTCCGTCTGCCCAGGACCTGCCCTCCTACCCTTTGAGATAATGCCATGTCCCGTACGATCATGCCTGAAGCTGCCCGACTCGATGAGTCTGAGGGCAGATATATCTCTTGTCCACAGCCCTCCACCAAACAAGTGATCCATAAGTAAGAATGGGTCTGATCACCGCCGTATACATCCAGTGCAGGATGTACGGTTTCAACCACCATCTCCTCCCAGAAACTCTCTTGCATGCGTAAAACGCGCACAGAGCCTTCCTCGTTCTATCCTCCACATTACGTTTCCACGATAGCTTAGAGTCTAGAATAATGCCGAGGTATTTCGCCTCTCTCGAGAGAGGCTTGGCATGGTGGCCTAAAAGCCGGGATCATATCTCTTGTTAAAAAGTACCAATACAGTCTTCGTAGGGTTCACGCCCAGACCGTACCCTTTGGCCCAGTCGAGTACGCCTTCTATGTCTAGAAAGGATGCCATAAGAAACTCCTTTTTGTCAAGGGAATTTTCTATAGTGGCGACAACATCATGCAGCGCCGTCTCCACCGACCTACCCCTCTGGTAGGCATGCTGTGTACCACAGAAGTTCTGTCGCGAAAGAAGTTCCCTGACATACAAATCAACTAGTCGCTCCAGTATTTTAAACAGAAAAGACGACAGACTGATTGGTCTGTAATCTTTAGCGGTACAGTAGTTTATCCTCCCCGCCTTCGGAATGAATACCACAGTTACCTCCCTCCACTCCATGGGAATGTACTCGTAAATCAGATTTTCCCTAAAGATAGTTAGCCATGGCTGCTAACTATCTTTAGGTAAAATCGCCTCCATAGCATGCTGCATTAGCGCTGGGAAAATACCATCTGGCCCCGCTGACTTAAAAGGCGTAAAAGATAACACTGCCCATATTACCTTGGCTTGCTGTACAATGGAGTCTACCACGTCACTCATTTGGATAGCTGTTTGCAGGGATGTTTGCCCCATCCTCGCCATCCGGAAAGTCAGTTTCCATCAGTAGCCCCAGGGTATCCTCGCTGCTTTCAGTAAAAGTTCCATCAGGGATCCGGGCGTGCCAGGCTCCTTAGAGAGTAGTTTTCTTAGGCGGGAAGCCCCAGATGTACCCTCCATGTCACCACAGAAACGCTTCCATGATTCCCTCTTTGCATTCCTGGTTTCTACGATAATTATCCCAGTCTCCGGCAGACTGTCCTGAGCTGCTTGAGTCCTGGACTCCACCACTACAGATTTACCCTCTCCGACGCACAGTGGGGCCTTTTGCCTTTTTTCATTGCAAAAATCATAACTTTTAAATTAATAAAGATATTTAAAAATTTTAAAAAGCATTTGAAAGAAGACCCTTCAAGCTACAATATATATGATTTTCACGCTCATATGTTAACCGCGGCACTGTGCACAGTGTCGCCTTTTGACTGTTTCATAACAAACATAATAAACATTAACGTACATAATAAAGATGTTTTAAAAATGTATAAAGCATTTCAAAGATAACCGCTTTCGCTAAAAAATAATTAACCTGGGGGGTTACGCTGTAATGCGATGCGAAAGGAATTGCTTTCGCATTTCAATGTAAATAGCATACAAATGCGTTCAGTTTTTCATTCGCATCGCATTACGGAGTAAACCCCCTGCATGTTCATAGGATCACAGGGTACTACGCACATGTTGCTTTCTCGTCGCAAAACCATAATTTTTGAAGTTACCAAGATATTTCCAATAGTTAAAAATCACTTCAATTTTAAATCCTTTAGTTTCAAAATAAGTGCTCCCGCATTTTGATAGGCACTGGGCACGGTAATTACTTTTGACTTCTTTTGTCGCAAAATTCATATCTTTTGAAGTAATGATATTTTTAAAATTTAAAAAACATTTGAAACACAACTTTTGGTGCTTCAAATGATATTGTCATAAGGAAGTCTAGAAAAAAATACCACTGTAATTTAACATGTTAGAGTAATATTATATTTTTTATTTTTACTATAAATACACATTCTTGAAATATTTTTAATATTAATGCTATATAATATGTAACGATATCAAGTTATTTAATATATTTTGTGCAAAGTAGTATAATTATTATATATTAGTTAGTTTTCTATAAAATAGTCATTAACATTGGGAGCGATATCTAATAGACTTAACATATCAGAGCTATAATTACGTTCTTGTAAATCCTTTTGAGATCTTACATGTCTTCGTGATGAAATTAGTGGATCTGATGAGGCGGCCAACATATTGAAAAGGTCCTCATTTTGTCTTATCCGTGAAATTTTGCAAGTATTTGCGTTGCTGAAGTGTTTGTAATCTATGTTTTTGCATTCTTGGGCTTCTTCTGATAACTCTCCAATTGGTAGGCATTGATATTCAATTAAATCTTTACCATGAGCCAAAATCTTATGGACCGTAGGACTAAGTTTCTTTTCAGGGTACATTTGAGCCAAAAGCTGGGCAGTTTTTGATGCATAGTCATGAAACTTTGGGCCATTTACCATTTCTCTAGAGTTTATAACGTTTAGGATAACTGCAAACCTTTTTATAATATGATTGTCGATCCGAGTAATTCTGGCTGTTACCTCATCATCTTCAAAAAATGCTCTGGACATATTTCCATCGTTCGTATTGCCGTACCCCTGGTTTGGGCAGTCTATTTTCAGCCCAAGGTTCTTAAGAAATTCATTTTGTATAATTTTTTTTCGAGTAGATAGTTTTTCTTTTGGTGTTGAGTTCTTATCAAAACATTCTCCATCTCGCGGAATTGTATACGCTAGTTTTAAAATAAACTCCATGCACCTAATTCTAGCATCTAATGGAGAAATTCCATATTCATAGTTGTGCTCATCACTTGAATCATCAAGATTTTGAAAGTCTTTTTGCAAATCGCACACTTCAAAGTTGACGAAGTATCTGTTATTACATTTAAGACTTTGCCATCAATCATTGTAAGACAAAATTCTTAATCAATGTAAACTGTTTTTCCATTCTCCATTTCAAGCATTAAAGGGTTTAGTTCAGAAATTTGCTTTTTTATATCGTTTACTGTTGATTTGATTATTTCTGAAGACTCCTTTGTGTATTTAAAAAATATCGGACGGCAAAAATGAACTGATGATGGGCGGGGATTTTTCCAATGCTCAGAGATTTCACTTCTAAGTCGTAACGGAACTACAGAAGCCATAAACATATTTGCATCTGTAATATTTGTGTCATTTGTCGATATTGTTTGTTTGTAGGCACTTTGACCGGATGATCCATCTCATCCCCAATGTAAGCCTATCTGGCAGTAATACTGTTTCCTTTTCAGACAAACTTTGAATAAGGCGTTTGACTGTATGATCCATTAAGTCTTGCAGTTTAACCTCCACCGATATTTCAGTAACCTTTACATTAGATGGCACTGCTTCTTTTTTGGCAGATGTTATCTTTTTGTATCCAGGAAGAATATTGACATTATGATTCTTTAAAGAGCTTCGTAAAATAGAATACTTTTCCTTTGACAATCCCAAGTCCATAAATAACGCTAAGGCTTCTTATATGCTATACTTTGTGGGTAAAGAATTTGGAGGAGTTGGAATACTCTCTTTAATTCTCTGCAGTCGATTTGGGCTTGCAAGCTCCACAGCTTTTGTAATGTCTGACCTTGATTTATCTTTAACATAATTAAGACATAATGCTTCTGAAAGATGCGATTTACAAATATCTTTAGTGACATTTTGAAGTTACGTTTTCTTGTGTACTCTGAACACTCGTTTATAGTTTTCGCAGGTCTTCCTCTTCTGCTGTTAGAAGATGTATGAGGTTCTTCGATGTTTTCAAAGATTTGTATTTCATTTAGCCAATCTGAATTCTTTTCCATAAAGGTTTTTATCGTTCGTTTTGAGGCAAGCCATTTTTTATTAATTTTCAAGTAAACGAAGTGAATTGTGGTTTTAACATCCTCTTCGTGGTATCCTGATAAATTTGTAATTTTTGCAGAATAGCCATTCTAAACACATTTTCATTATGTGAGTTTCTGAATAACTCGAACAATTCCGAATTTTGAAATGACATTATAGCACTTTAGAGTAAAATTGTATAATTTAATGATCACTGCTTTTACAAAGTAAAAACTTAACTGGCTTGATTACACAATTGCGGTTTAATTTATACCCAAAAATAAAAAAGGTTCAATTTACCTGCTTTGTAAAACAGAAATCCAGGCCTCAACTATCTGCAGTGTAAAACTGCTGTTTCTATTTTACTCAGTATAAAAAAAGTTTTAAAACTACCTGCCTATTTTTATAATGCGGACAACGTAACATAAAAGAGAATTGAAGAAAAATGCAGGGGAAAATGTCATCGTGTAAATCTCGTATGAACGAGAGAAATTAAAATACTCGTATGTAACAAATACGTGCTGCAGTGAAAACAGAATTATTGCCGTTTTCACTATGAGATTGTAACAGTTTTGCTCTTGTATCAAGAAAAACGGCAACTTTTGGTGGCAAAGTTTAGTTAAATTATTTAAAGCATTGTGTAGCAAATATTCTCCGAAAATTTGGGCGAGACCATTTTTGGCCATTTTTAGATATGCTCTATTTTATTTGTAAAAATTACCTAAATATAGGGTGTCTGAAAAGCGGCAACTGCCGAAAAAGTAGGGCATCTAATGCACATTTTTTTTTGCTTATTTCAATTAAAAATAAACATACCTTTAAAACGATACCAAAAAAGTAATGATCTAAAGTCAAGGTTTCTAGCTCTTCAATTTTAAAATGTAATTTTTTTTTTTCAAAATCACCTTTTTTGGGGCTTCCTAAAAAACTGCCGACTTTAAGCAGCTCCACCAGCTATAATTTTCAACCAATTAAGAAAAACGTTTTTGAACTGGCATCAGTAAGAAGTTCTTTGTACGATGTAATCATTCATTTTACAAAATTTTTTCATAAAATTTTTTATTTTTGGCACGGTTTTTAGGAAAAGACGCCACAGTGCGACGGTTGCCGCTCCCGTCAAGATGCATGATAGGCGCCCCTCAGTGTCCTTGACAAAGGGATTGAAGAGTCCTCTAGCTCCCGAATGCTGTCCACCCGCTCCGTTTCTGGAGATGGTAGGGCATCCACAAGATTTCTGAAGATTCCCCAATCCGTTTGCCTAGGGTTCCTGTAAGGCTTGCCCCCACTCGGAATAAGATCGATCGTAAAGGTAATCCTTTTATGATCAGAGAATGAGCACTCAAGGCTCACCCTGTTGCCTGATTCTATTGAAAAACGTTGGCATATTGCCCTTATTACAAATCCTAAGATTGGTTGACAAGAGAAATTGTAATAAATCCTCACCTCGTTTATTAATATCCGTACTCCTCCAGAGTGTATGATGCGCGTTTACATCACAGCCCAGTACAAGGTCATGTCCTCGTGTCCCGCACAAGCCAATGAGTGTGCGCACTCGGAGGAGGGTCATCCATTTCATACGGTAGGTACGCCGATGCCAGGATTACCATTGGGAGATCCTTTTGTTCAAGCGCAGCTACCGTTAGATCACCAGAGCTGTAATGAGATAACAGAAACATGTTGATATATTTTTCCTAATCAGAATACAGCTTCTAATTTTACCTTCCGTGTTAGGAGAGAAGAGTAAACAAGCGTGACCGAAGTCCTCGAACCTTATTAGCAACTAGCCAAGGCTCCTGGATCAAGGCCACGGATATGCACTCTCTCCATAAAACGTAACAGCTCGTCCGTTGCTGCCTCGGAGTGATGCAAATTAATTTGCACCACTTTTATGCCGCTCGGATTCGCCATTTTGTGGGTCTCTCTTTGTGGGAAAAATCAGTCTAAGCTGATTTATATATGATATTTGATCACGTCCTTTTTGGGAAGCAGGAGATGGAGGGATTCCGAATCAATCCGGAGAGAACGCTTGTAACCCGCCAGCTTCTTGCGTTCGTCCGGTCTTTTTCCACCCCTCTCATCACCTGTGCCTCTGATACCTCCCTGGTATCAGAGGAGACCATGGCGATGTCATCCTCGTCCGTCCCTTAAATGTTATGTCCGTCCAGCCTGAGTCATCGTCACTAACTGTCCTGTCTTGTCTTCTCAGGCACCTATCCCCTACAAAAGTCTGCCCCTTGGCCCTGTCCATCCCACCCTCCATAAGTCCCTGAAAAACCCCCCCTTGGGCCTGTTGCCCGTCCTCCCTTGTAACCCCGATTTTATTGTATCCTTTAAATGTTCACTAATTGTTCCCACGGGTGTAGGGAGGAATATGTCCACCACGTCATAGCCCCCAGGCAAGGGCTTAAATTACTTGCTGAAGCGCCAAGGCTCCGTAAGAATACAGTCGGTTACCCCTGACTGCAAACCAACCGAGAGGCACGGTTCCATAACACCTCGGCTTAGGGGGGATAACTATTTGCCATGCAATCCTTTAAAGCCATTGCCACCAAAATAGGCAAAACCTTGAAAAGGTCATCCTACTCCAGGTTCTGTCTGAATCAGACTCACACAGCCTGCACTGAGCAGAAATTTTTCCTGAAGAAAAACACCGAAGGTGTTCGAAATATTGAAATAAAATATACAAATTAATATGGAAATAAAACATTAAAAACAGAGTTTATTTTCAATTCTTAGACCTAGACCCTGAAGATAAAAATTAAGAATTTGAATTTAAAAATAAAAGCTAAAATTTCGAATCCAGGGTTGAACAAGTGCAATATTTTATAGTACATGAAAGTGACCAAAATGGTTAAAAATTTAAAATTTTTCTTAAAAAAAATTACTTTATACCTCATAAAGCGTTGCACTGATAAAAAATAAACGAAAAAATTAAAATTTCGTTTCCAGGGTTAGGAAAATGAAAGTTTTTTTGGCACGTTCAATATTTTGTAGTACATGAAAGTGACTAAAATGGTTGCAAATTTTAAATTTTTCTTAAATAAAACGACTTTATATTTAATGAAGACTAGCATTGGTAAAAAAAATAAAATTTCGCTTCCAGGGCTGGGAAATTGAAATATTTTTACACATAAAAGTAAACAAAAAGGCAACTAACGTCGGTTTTTACTAATTAAAATTTAGATTCCAGAGTTGGATAACTGCAATATTTTGTAGTACATGAAAGTGACCAAATTCTAAGTTTAAAAAAAAGTATTTCATGCCTCATTAAGAGTTGCATTGGTAAAAAAATTTAAATTTCGTTTCCATGGTTGGAAAATTGAAATATTTTTTCTGCATAAAGTAACCAAAAAGGCAATTGACGTTGTTTATTTATTTTTTGCTAATTAAAACTGTTTTATATATTAGGAACAACAAAATTGGTATTAAAAAATAAAAATTTCGGCTCCAAATGAAAAATTTTATGGTATATGAAAGTGACCAAAAAGTTTAAAAATTTTAATTTTTATGTCAAGTAAAACTATGTTACACCTCACTAACAGCCATACCTAAATACGGGCGGAAAGCGGAACGTTTTTTTCCGCTGAGCTTTAACGCTGAAATGCCATACCTAAACAAAAGCGGCAACGTTATGTCAAAAAACAATAAAAACAGGGTTATCACACAAATAAATTAAACAATCCTGATTATTTTAACAGCTGGACGGACGACATTTGTGATTTTGTTATTGAAATTTTGTACAAATTACAAACGTGCATACATATGTATGTATATAATCATATAGTTTCTATTGAAAAATAATATTTTATTATTATATTTTATTGAATTTTCATAAAAAAACAAGCTATATATTTTATTATTTTATTGGTGAAATGGATAAACCTCTAATACCTTCTGTAAAGCAATTGAAGAAACCTCCTGATAAAATTTGGGACAAATCTAAGCTTCATGATAAAAACATTCCGTCAAATATTAATAATGCTTCTGGGACGTCTTCAAGCTCTCTTCATCGTTCAGTCATTGATTCTGGTGTCTCTTTTAATATTGTGAGTGATGATGCCTTTAATTTGGATTCACACTTAGACAAAACTCGTCAAGAAAATGTATCTTTGCAACATTCGAATGACGATGCGCTCTCCAGTTTCCTTTCCCAAGATGAAAATTGTGATATGGCGTCTTATTCAGGTGATACTGATTTTGAATTTACCAGAAATAAAAAATACAAAAGAAACTCAGGTGAATTTGAAGGTCAATTTATCTAATTTCAAATCTGCAGAAGTTGACATTAGACCGTCTTCTAGTCAAAATAGGTTTGCAATTTTTGAAAATTTAGATGTCGAATCAAATACAATCAATTATGTACAAATGATTCCGAAGACGAAAAAGCAGAAAAGTATAAAACAATTTTGTCCACCAATATTTCTTTATCGTGTCAACATTAAATCTTTGGTCGATCAATTAAAAGTTAAGGGTATTGATTTTAAAATAGTAAACAAAAGTAATTTTAAAAGTAAACTTTATTTACGTGATGTTTCAGCTCATCCAGAGATGATGCAAATTCTTAGGGATAAAAATATTGATTCCTATTCATTTACACCTTTGAAATTGAGACGTCAGTCTTTAGTATTACGTGGTCTTTATTTTGATACCAATATCTTGGATATTGAATCTGAATTAAACAAAATTGCACCTGAAACAATTCGTTCCGTCTCAAAATTTAAAACATCTTTTTCAAAAAAAAAAAAAAAATAATTTAGAAACTGGGCTTTTCTTAATTTCACTTAAAGAGGGTAAACGCTTAAATGATTTGACTGGTATTCGATTTGTTTTGAATCAGGTAGTTACTTGGGAAAAGCCAAAGAAAAATCAGAAAGTAGTACAATGTTATCGCTGCCAAAATTGGGGCCATATGGCTAAAAATTGTAACCGTTCTTTTGCATGTGTTAAATGCTCTTCAGATCATGAACCTGGTAAATGCACTTTTATTTCTGATGCTGACAGTCAGCCTTTTTGCTTTAATTGTCAATCTTATGGCCATCCAGCAAGTTGGCGTGGTTGTTCATCATATAAGAAGTATTTAGAAACAAAAAAAGAAATATCTGATAGAGTTAAAAACAGGAAAGATCAGGCACTGAGTAATGTTTCTTTGGCTTTTAACTCAAACTTTATTGATCCTAATCGTTCGTTCGCTAGTCATTTTGGCAGAAAAATTTCAAACAAACCTAATATTGTTAATGAATTTTTGAAATTAGCTAAAATTTTATGTGAACCTGATTCACTGGAAGTTAGAATTATGAATTTTATGAAAAATTTCAAGTCTTTGTCGAAATCTGAGGCAATTTCCGAATGTAAAAGTCTTTTTAAAGAAGTTATTTCAACATATGGTCCGTAAGGTATTTAAAATGTTAACATTTAATGTTAGATCTCTTGTAGAGACTAGTAGAAGACTAGATTTAGCAAATGTTCTTAATTCAAATAACATTGATTTTGCTTTTATTCAAGAAACGCATCTTAAATCATTTCATAAAGTTTATTTAGATAATTATATTTTTATTAGAGATTTCACTTCACAAGGTGTTGGTGTTGCCATAAAAAAAATTATTATATTTCTAAATTAGAAATTTCTGGTGTATTGTTTCCCCATATTTTTATTGAGGTGCGTGTAAATATAAATAATATTATTAAAAAAATCTTAATTGGTTCCGTTTATATTCCGTGCAATTTCAATGCTGTTCAATTTGAAAACGGGTTAATGAACATTGCAAATTTTTCAAACGATTTTGATGCTCTAATAATTGGTGGAGATTTTAATTCTAAAAGTATATCTTGGGGGGATAGTTTGACCAATTCAAATGGTCAATTATTTAATAATTGGTTAAATCTCCACTCTCACTCATTTGTTAGACTTTGCGACTTTGTGCCTTCTTATCCTAACGGGTCCTCGTTTTTAGATCATTTTCTTTTGAGTTCTAATATTGTTGATCTTATTAGTCCAAACTACAATGTATCTACTTTATCTTCCTTTTCTGATCATTTTCCTTTAAATTTAAATTTGAAATTCTTAGATTTTGAGTTCATTATGATTCCTCCGGTTTCATTCTCTTAATACAAAAATACCAAATGGGATGTTTTTAAGAATGATTTGACAACACTACTTTTAGAAAATTTTCCCCCTTCAGTAAGTAACTTATTGAATACTGAAATTGATTTTTATATTGACGAATTTACTTCGGCGGCGAATTTTTGCTGTGATGTTCATTCTGAGAAAGTTGAACTTAAATCTGTTAAATTTGTTCCTTCTGAATTTGTGAAAAACCTATTTAAAATAAAATACAACTGGCAAAAAGAATTGAAGACGATTTATAATACAACATTAAATAGATATAATTATCGTTACAAGCTTATTTCAAAGCAAATTCAGCTTTTGAACATTTTGATTAAAGAACAAGTTAGCAAGGAAAATATTAAAAATTTTAGTAAAATTCTTGAAAAAATTGGTCCGGGTCCTCAAGCACATAAACAAGTTTATAACATTTTAGGATATAAAAAAAAGACATTTATTAATGATTTATCAGTTAATGGTTTAATTATTGAAAATGACAGCAATAAATTAAATATATTAAGAAATAATTTTGCAGAGGTCTATAGTGGGAATTCCTTATATAGAGATTCTTCTGAAATTGATAATTTTGTAAACACTTTGGATCAGAGTAGTTTATTTACTTTCAGTTATTCTTTTTCATCTTTAAATATTCAAAATTGCAATCGATTTATAAATGTAGATAATTTATTTTCTCTTACTAAAGAGTTAAACAACAAAAAATCAGCAGGTATTGATAATATTTCCAATTTTGTAATAAAAAATTTTTCAATTAAAGCATTTGAATTTTTGGTTATAGTTTTTAACAACTGTATAAATAATGCATATTTTCCAAATAGTTGGAAAATTTCCAAACTTTTTCCAATTAAAAAGATTCCTAGTTCTCCTGATATCAATAATCTAAGACCTATTTCTTTATTATCAAATTTAGGTAAATTATTTGAAACAATTATTCGTGAAAAAATGGATTTAAATTTAAATAATAATTATATTCCAAATTTACAATTTGGTTTTAAAAAAGGTCATTCTACCGTTGACGCTTTATCAAAATTCCAGAATGATGTAGTTTGTAATTTGAGACAGCGATGTTGTAAAGTTGCAATTTCACTTGATGTAGAAAAGGCTTTTGATAGAGCTATTCATAATGCAATTCTCTTCAAAATGTCTACAATTGGTTTTGATCATCACGTAATTAAACTTTTTAAAAGTTTTTTCAATAATAGACGTTTTTGTATACAATTGAATAATTCCTTTTCTGAGTTTGGACATGTTGCTTGTGGAGTTCCGCAAGGCTCTATTTTAGCTCCTCATTTATACAATATTCTAATGTCCGATTTTCCTCATAATTTTTCAAAAACTCAACTGGTATACTTTATGCTGATGATTCATTACTTTATGCTCATCATGAATCACCTATAACAGCACTTCAAATTGTGTCTGGTCATTTAAATAAAGTGAATGATTTCTATAATTTTTGGGGCATTAGAATTAATGCTTCAAAAAGTGAAGCAATTTGTTTGAGAAATGCCTCTGGAAAATGCGCTTATTTTGTTGTGCCTCAAAGCAAGAGATTGAAACTTTTTTTGAATGGTGTTGAAATTCCTTTCAAAGATAAATTTAAATACCTTGGTATTTATTCTAATAAACTTTTTAAATTTAATGACCATGGTAAATTTGTATTAAATAAAGTTTACAAAGTGAAACATTGTATAGAAAGAATTTTATCGCATTAGTCTCTTCCTGTTAAAACAAAATTGTTAATTTATAAAACTTGTTTAAGGCCAGTGCTTTTATACGGATTTCCGATATGGTTTACTATTTCACCTTCAATAATGAATAAATTCGAAATTTTTGAGCGAATGATATTACGTGCATGTAGTGGTAAACACTTTGTTTCTCGTACGAAAAGATTTTCAAACGCTGTAATTTATGGGGAATCAATAATAACTCCTTTAAGTTCTTATGTTATTAAAATAATTAAAAATTATATTCATAGATTACATATCCATGAAAATGATATTATTAAGAACATTATTCTGTCTCAACATAGTTTCAATTGGACTAATACCAGTTATTTATCTCCCCTTGGTATGCAAAATGACTTGATTGACTTAGCTAATTCGTCTTTGGAATTCTTTAAATAATCTTATCCAGGTTCACATAGAGGTTAATTATAGAATTTTTTTTTTATTTATTTTGTTCATATTTTATATAATTTTTTTATATGTAGTTTTTAAGTTTTAACAATAAGTCTATGATTATATTTTAGAGTTATACACTCACGAAATTGTTAGCATCGGGAGCAAATGCGTTGTCAATTTAAAATATTGTTTTTTTTTTTTAATGTTTACTTCTTATGTTAAGTTTGGTACTGTAATATTCATAACATAGTTTTTAAGACATTACATTTCAATCTTAAATATTTCAAAATTGTTATACACATCTTTCATATCCTATTATTATACAAAACAAGGCTCAATAAATTAACTATATAATCTTATTGCAAATATTTTCTTATCTCCATTTTCTTATACGAAGTGCACAAATTTGTTCTTTTATTATTTATTTCACTTTTGTAAATTTTTGCTTTTTTTCTCTGGTTACAATTGTTTTCTTTTGCAACTAACTTCATTAAGAAACGCTCTGTCAAAATCGGATTTTTCAATAGCAAAGCGTTGCCGCCGCGTTATTTCGGTATGCTCCATACAAAATGTATGGACATGAGAACTTTTGACAGTAAAAAAACGCTTGCCGCCCGTATTTAGTTATGGCTGTAAGAATTGCATTGGTAAAAAATTCGCTTCCAGAGTTGGAAAATCTACATATTTTTGGTATATAAAAGTACCCACATAAATTCCGAATTTTGTGTTTTCAGTGAATTAAACCTCTTTTATATATCAGAAAAAAAATTAAATTAGTATTAAAAAATTAAAAATTCGGTTCCAGGGATGGAAATCGAAATTTTTCGGTGCATAAAAGTAACCATATAATTAGCTATTTTTGATTTTTATGATGAATTATACCTACTTTATACATATATATATCAGGAAGAAATAAATTGGTATTAAAAACCAAAAAAATCTAAAAAAACTATTCTACGGTTGGACAATTAGAACTTTTTGGAGTACATGAAACGGATTTTTTCTTTTTGTTTGTAAATTAAACATATTTAATATTTTTGAAAGACGTTCAGAGGTATTAGAAATAAGAAAAGCCAAATATTTAGCTTCCTAGTCGAAAAACTTAAACGAAAAGAATGACATCTGTGAAGGGTATTTAAGATTCGGCACAGCCGAATATAGCACTTTTACTTGTTCTATATGTGAAAAACCACCAGGGCGTGGTGAACATCAGTGTGCTGGCAAGTAATAAATACATAATTTTTTGTTATTGAACCACTCACTTAATCTTTTTGATTTTCGATCACTCGTTTACACCTGTATGGTTTCGCCATTGTTTTCCCAAATAAACACAAAGTGAAAAAAAAATTTCATATGCAAATTTTTTGAGTGTTACAGTTTCATTAAACCAGAATCAGCATTGCTGTGTAACTGTGATTGTTTCATTTCACCTGTTTTTTCATTATGAAACAATTTTATTATTTTTTTCATTTCTTCAGAGTAAGAGAATCATACCTATTGTGAAAAGGTGAAAAAAACGTTTCATTCCACTATAATACAGAATCAGATATAGCTATGTTTTTTGTAAAATGTAGAAATTCACCAAATGTCATAAATATATTTAAATAAAATTATATAAATAGTAAAATCTACAAATGTTTGACCTTAATTTGCATCCTGAAAACTTCGAATTACAAAAAAAAATTTTTTTGGTGGTCTCCGTAATGAACATATGTTTATTCTTTTTGTTTGTAAATGGGTACGTGCGATTGTTTCTGCGGCTGTGTTATTTCTTTTATGTTAAGTACCGTACCCTGAAGCGATGTCACAAAATACTGCTATTTTGTTCGTGATGTGCATTCTTGTATATTCTTTGGTATTACTTCTCTTATGTACCTCCACATTTAATTCTGATTAACTTCTTTGTTTATATACTTATTTACGTGTATAATAATTCTTTTTTTGTCTTTTGTTTTAAATATGTACCAAGTGGAACTTCCTTCTCATCACTATTATTATTGTCATCAAATTTCATGTTATTGATTAGTTAAGTGTTAAAATTTATTTACAGTATTTACACATTTCTAAAGATATTCAAAAACTATCGAATATTATTTATACTTTCAAGGTACAAAATGTTTATTTTTATTTATATGTTTTCGTTTAGGATGTATCAGAAATAATGGAAAAAGCTAAGAAAACTGTTAGCAGAGGATTTATTGTACAGAAAAAGGAAGAAAAGCCTTTAGCGGAAGGTGGAAAGGAAATCGAATATTTTTATCAAAATATTGAGTATCATCCGTATGAATTTTGCCAATATGAGGGGCACCCGACTAACAAATTTGAAACTTTCATGATGGCTGTTGATGAATTTTATTCCACTCTTGAAGGACAAAAAATTGATATGAAAAGTTTACATCAGGAGCGGGATGTACTGAAAAAACTTTCCAATGTTAAAAAAGATCACGCTAAGCGGATTGATGACTTAAATAAGGCGCAGGAAGGTGACAAACAAAAGGCCGAACTAATAACAATGAACCAGGGATTAGTTGATAACGCTATCTTAGCCATACGATCAGCTATTGCAAATCAAATGTCATGGCCTGATATAAATGAACTAGTAAAAGCTGCGCAGGCAAACGGGAATTCAGTAGCTGGAGCCATTCAACATTTGAAATTGGAAATAAATCACATATCTTTAAAATTATCAGATCCTTATGAAGTCACTATAGGTAACAGAACTAATTTAACAATGCTAGTGGATGTCGATTTGTCTATCTCTGCTTGGGCTAATGCACGAAGATACTATGACCAAAAAAGATCTGCAGCTCAAAAAGAACAAAAGACAATTGATGCTTCTCAAAAAGCACTAAAATCTGCAGAGAGAAAAACTCAGCAGACTCTTAAAGATGTTCGAACTGTTTCTGTAATATCGAAAGCACGAAGAGTGTATTGGTTTGAAAAATTTTATTGGTGTGTTAGTTCTGAAAATTATCTTGTTATTGGCGGAAGAGATGCCCAGCAAAATGAGCTTATTGTCAAAAGGTAAATAAATTCTATAATATCACAAAGAATATATATATATATATATATATATATATATATATATATATATATATATATATATATATACATATACATATACATATATATATACATATATATATACATATATATATATATACATATATATATATATATACATATATATATATATATATATATATATATATATATATATATATATATATATATATATATATATATATATATACATATATATATATATATATATATATATATATATATACATATATGTATATATATATATATATATATATATATATATATACATATACATATACAGGGTGTTTTTTATTGAGGTATAGAACTTCGAATTGAAATAAAACACAAGAAAATCGTTTTAATGTCCATCACTTTGGCTTTATTGGAAGGATAATTTTATGCCATTAATGTTTAAATATGATTTCGGGCATGTGGCCGCCGCGGCTGGCTCGAATAAATCCAATTCTACAGGTCCAATTTTCAACCACTTTTTCGAGCATATGGGGCCGTATGTTGGCAATAGCGTCACGAATATTGGCTTCCAAGTCCCCTAACGTTTCTGGTTTGTTGGCATAGACGAGCGACTTTACATATCCCCAAAGAAAATAATCCAATGGTGTCAAATCACACGATCTTGGTGGCCAATTGACAGGTCCATTCCGCGAAATTATGCGCTCATCGAATGTTTCCTTCAATAAATCGATTGTGACGTGCGCTTTGTGGCATGTAGCGCCGTCTTGTTGGAACCACAACTCATCCACATTCATGCCATCCAATTCGGGAACAAAATAGTCGGTTATCATGGCTCTATACCGGTCTCCATTAACGGTAACTGACTCTCCAGCATTATTTCGGAAGAAGTATGCCCCAATGACTCCACCAGCCCATAGAGCACACCAAACAGTCAGTTTTTGTGGATGTAATGGCGTCTTAAGGGTCTCATGTGGATTCTCTTCACTCCAAATGCGGCAATTTTGCTGGTTGACGTAGCCATTCAACCAAAAATGAGCCTGATCACTGAACAAAATTTTGTGGTAAACTTCGCGAACTGAACCATTACTTTCGAAATAAATTTGCACGATTTGCAAGCGTTGTTCTTTTGTCAACCTGTTCATGATGAAATGGCAAACCAAACTAAATATTAATCACTTGACAGCTGACAAAATGGCCGCCAGTTAAAAAAGTGATGCCAACTTAAAGTTCTATACCTCAATAAAAAACACCCAATACATATACATATATATATATATATATATATATATATATATATATATATATACATATACATATATATATATATATATACATATACATATATATATATATATATATATATATATATATATACATATACATATATATATATATATATATATATATATATATATATATATATATACATACACATATATATATATATACATATACATATATATATATATATATATATATATATATATATATATATACATATATATATATATATATATATATATATATATATATATGTATATATATATACAGTAGAATCTTAAAAAAGTTAACCAAAATGTTCCAAGGGGTATTAACTTTTGTGAACTTTAAACTTTTCTAAGCGCGTTTTTTTAGTCGAAAAAAGGAATAACTAAAGTACGTAATAAATTTTAAAAGTCATACACAACTTTTTTTAGATACAAAATGTTATGTTTTTTTATTATTTTATTATTAAAAGGTTTAAATAGTTTTCATTATTACAAATAAGAAACTTACGTTTAATGTGTACTGTTTATTAAATTTCACAGTCGTGCTCAGCGTAAAAAATATTAATTTATAGTCGTTTAAAGAAGCAGTCAAGGCTTGTTTGTTTCTTTTCTCTTGTATAATAACTCTTGATCATTTTCGTGCGCATATTGGCTAGGTCTGCCACTTGATTTGCATCCTTGTTGCTTTCAAACCATTTTATAACGTTATTGATGCTTTCAACTGCTTTCGAGAAACTTACTTTAGATCGTTGAACATCTTCCTCGATAATTGACACGTCGTTTTCATTATCGGTAACTTCGGAATCATCGTTATTTTCTGAAATTTCGTCATTGTTCCAATTTATGATTTCATTAATGCCGATGTCAACATTATCCCCAACCTTTGATATCAACAATTGAACTTCGCGAAGTGCATCGTTGTATGGACTATTTGATAGAATCATTTCAGAGAGAGGAATTTCGTATTCGCTCTCATACTGATCGTCATCCCACTTTTTTATCTTGTTCCATGCTTTTGTCAGGACTTCTCGAGGTAGTTCATGCCACACTAATTTTAGTATCAAAACAGCCTTCAAAATATTTTTACCGGAACGGTTTCTTGCGCGACAAGCTTTAGATCGATATCCTAACTTGACTAGTCTTATTGGATTTTGATCCATGGGTTGCAAAACCGCAGTTATGTTAGGTGGTAAAAGTATTGCTGCAATTTGTCCATCATCAGATTGTAACATATCAATTGGCTTATGGGCAGTACAGTTATCAATCAGCAACAATGCCTTTGCTGGTAAATTATTATCAGCCGAAAATTTCCGAACCTGTAAAATTGTTCCTGCATAAACCTAAACACGTTAATGTAAATTTTAAAAATTAAGTTCACCTGCTTTATAAAAGAATGACGAAAACAGTTGAAAAATAACTCTGAGGTCATCCACGACTTCTTCGAATTGGTGTACTCCAATGGGTTTTCAAATCCCTTAAAACAACGCGGATTTGCAGATTTACCAATTACCAAAGGTTTCAATTTGTGCGAACCATCTGCGTTCGCACACAACAAAAGAGTTATTCTTTCCTTTGCTATTTTTCGGCCCGGTGCTGTCTTTTCGCTTGCAGCCACAAATGCTTTATCAGGCAAAAAACGATAAAAAAGTCCAGTTTCATCTGCGTTGTAAAGTTGTTAATCGGATAACTTCATTTCATTGATTTTTGCTCTTAAATTATGAATAAAAGGTGTAACACCTGAGGTTTCACTTGGAAAGAATTTCGCCACAAATTTTTAGATTGAGAATACCGTACCTCCTTTTAAAATTTGCTAGCCACCCACCCATCACTGGCATAAAATGTTTTTCCAGGTGGATGCATTTTTGCGAATTCGTATTTGGCCCTGCTTTTTAAAATTGGTCCATTCAGTGCACAGTTACGCTGTCTTTGGTCTAAAAACCACTTGTACAACTTTGACTCAAGATCAGCATATTCCGGTTTATGAAGAGTTTTCGTTAGATTTCTCATATGTGTTCGCAACAGCCTCCAAGATTTCGTTACGTTTTTTCTTTATCTTCGATATGGCTACTTTGGATACACCATAATTCAACGCCAATCGCTTTCCATGCATATTTTGATCAAGCATTTTTAAAATCTGCACTTTTTGCTGCAAATCCAACCTGATTTGTGATGATTTCTTCTGTTTTGGCATTTTTTAAATAAGCACTGCACAACTCACAAGCTAAACACTGACGACTAACAAGAACTTCAACAGCAATGTTGAAGATAGACAAAATTTTTGGCAGCTCAAAATAAAAGGGAAGTTCGGAGAATACCATAATATATTAAACAAAAATAAAGATTTAGCATTGCCACTGAGAAGATTTTAAGTGACCAAGCTGCCACTATTATCACTGAAACAGCCGTTAACCGAGAAGTTAACTTTTTAGAGTTGCACGTTGATAATGAAAAACTGTTAACTTATCCGCGTGTTTAACTTTTACGCGAGTAAACTTTTGTAAAATTCTACTGTATATACATATATATATATATATATATATATATATATATATATATGTAAATATATATATATATATATATATATATATATATGTATATATGTATATATATATATATATATATATATATATATATATGTATATACATATATATATATATATATATATATATATATATATATATATGTAAATATATATATATATATATATATATATATATATACATATGTAAATATATATATATATATATATATATATATGTAAATATATGTATATATATATATATATATATATATATATATATATATGTATATATATATATATATATATATATATATATATGTATGTATGTATGTATACATAAGTAAATATATATATATATACATATATATATATATATATCTACATGTATATATATATATATATATATATATCTACATGTATATATATATATATATATATATATATATATATATATATATATATCTACATGTATATATATGTACATATATATTAGGTGTTTTTTATTGAGGTATAGAACTTTAAGTTGGCATCACTTTTTTAACTGGTGGCCATTTTGTCAGCTGTCAAGTGATTAATATTTAGTTTGGTTTGCCATTTCATCATGAACATGCAATGCGTCGTGATTTTGGTGTATGGGCCGAAAATGAGATTGATCTCGATGCTGATTTTCATCGCAAAATTTTGTTCAGTGATGAGGCTCATTTTTGGTTGAATGGCTACGTCAACAAGCAAAATTGCCGCATTTGGAGTGAAGAGAATCCACATGGGACCCTTGGTGTGCTTTATGGGCTGGTGGAGTCATTGGGCCATACTTCTTCCGAAATAATGCTGGAGAGTCAGTTACCGTTAATGGAGCCATGATAACCGACTATTTTGTTCCCGAATTGGATGGCATGAATGTGGATGAGTTGTGGTTCCAACAAGACGGCGCTACATGCCACACAGCGCACGTCACAATCGATTTATTGAAGGAAACATTCGATGAGCGCATAATTTCGCGGAATGGACCTGTCAATTGGCCACCAAGATCGTGTGATTTGACACCATTGGATTATTTTCTTTGGGGATATGTGAAGTCGCTCGTCTACGCCAACAAACCAGAAACGTTAGGGGACTTGGAAGCCAACATTCGTGGCGCTATTGCCAACATACGGCCCCAAATGCTCGAAAAAGTGGTTGAAAATTGGACCAGTAGAATTGGCTTTATTCGAGCCAGCCGCGGCGACCACATGCCCGAAATCATATTTAAACATTAATGGCATAAAATTATCCTTCCAATAAAGCCAAATTGATGGACATTAAAACGATTTTCTTGTGTTTTATTTCAATTCGAAGTTCTATACCTTTAAAAAAACACCCAATATATATATATATATTTTTTTTTTTTTGGACGTAATGATAGCAACTATCAATAGTGGCCCCACGACAATTTCACTAGCACTACCCTGAAACAGTTTGACATATCGTCAGGGTGGGTAGTATTATCAGTATCATGTCTACGTCCTCCTTCGTTCCTAGGTAATGAGGTTCGGAACTGATGCACATACTTCATCGTTAGTTAATAACGAAATTTAAGACGTATCGATTTTCCTATGAATCTGTTCTAATCTGCGAAGTTCTAACTACGACCTCCAGTTGTTGAATCGTGAGCAGACAAAGACGACATGCACAGCATCTTCAACTCCATTCCCACTGCAATGTGGACAGAACGGGGAATCGTCGTGCTTGAAACGAAATAGATATGACCTAAAGCACCCATGTCCAGACAAGAACTATGTTAGGTAATACTTTAAATCACCATGTTTCCTAGTCAACCATACTCTGATGTCGTTTATTAATGCATAAGTCCATCTTCCCTTTTCAGTGGTTGATCAGGGTGCCACTTTTGTTAACATAAGTCCGAGTTATCCCCATTTATTATTTCTAAATCGATTGGAATTATACCTGCAATGATAAAGCCTCTTCGTCCGACACTGTTCGAAATGCACTACATACTCTCAAAGCAGCTAACCTATACACAGGGGACACTATGTGGAGTATCTAAGTGAATCTGACCATACTGGGTGTGCATATAGGATAATGCTCCTTACTATTCCAGCGGTCAGTTTCCTCTGAAGATATTTGGCCCTCCTGTATTTGGCATAATCCGAGATAGCGCTGAGCAGGTT